>CM072665.1:19243307-19293307 GCA_036884735.1 Huso huso | reverse complement strand
GTACATGGGATGGACGACTCTTTTACCCAATGACTGGGATAATATTTATCAAATATTATATTTAAGATCTGATTGGGAAAGACGCCGCAGTATATTATCTCCAGTGACAATGATGAGGTTACTTGCATATATTCATGTTTTTAATGTCTTAAAGTTACCAGCATTTTCATGTTTCTGCATTGCTATGGTGGAATTCTACTCATGTTGAATCAAAACCTATATACTGCAGATCTATTAATCATGAATTTCTGATGGTCACATGCTGGTTAACTGACATAGAACTGACCACAATTGTGATGGCTTTTTCCTGAAAATTACTTTCAATAAGGATTATTTTTGTCCATGTTACTGCCCTAGGTTTTTGTCTTGTAGTGTTTCTTCATTTATTCTAATAATTTACTAATTACTTACTGACTGCATATTGTATGCAGACTGCAACTACAATGTTATATTACAAGGGCCAGTTTTCCAATGTTTTGGTAAAATTGTGTGGATAAATACTACATACTGACTACATACTGTACCTCCCTTCCTCAGGTGGAAGTAATTATTATTACTATTATTACTACTACTACATACTACATTACAGAATGTATATGATAATTCTGTGCCAAGTGCATCCAGACATGTTAGTTCTGCCATGGAAATTAGGATTTCTATTTTATTTAGGAGTCTTATTTTGTTTTTCTTATGGTCAAGTTTCAGTTCATGTATTCAAGTTGACATTATAAAAGACTGCAAAAGACCCAACACTAATAAAGACAGTCCATACATAAGCCTTTATTCCATTTAAAATGTATTGCATTAGGACAGGCCCACTGAGGTGCAACAGCATGTCCTCAGGGCTGCTAATAGCAGCAAGTTACAAACATACTGGTCTCTCTCAATTTCTGTAATGTCAGCATTTACTGCGTAGAATATCATTGGGCCAGCAATAATGGGATGCAAATCCATCTACATATAGTTTGCATACAGCACACTGCATCAAATATGAGCCCTTCATATTAAATACATAAATAAAAGTAAATACCTGTTGAAGATAGGACTTTGTTTAAAATTTGTTTAGCCAAAAAATAGTGTGGCAGCTGGCTATAGGCCCCTAAATACAAAGCTTTCACACTCTACATGGTGAGCACAGTAACTGCCTTGATTCTGTGTATTCATTTATCATACACTCCTAGCCTCCTACAGAAACTGCCATATACTCTGAAACAGATGAAGCTTTTCTACTTTCTTTTTTTTGGGATGACTGCACTGTGTTTTGTGTGTCTCTTGTAGAATTATTTTTGTGCTTTATTTCATTGCCCGCATCCATAGCTTACTCACTGACAAAATTGAATATGGGCTTTTTTAATACATGCACATAATCCTTAAAAGATTGAAACTCAAAAGTTGTCATTCTATGCAGTCTGAGAAAGAAATAATCCTTTATGGGTTGTAAACGAAGATCAACGTTGCCCTTTAAAACTCAAAAGTTGTTTTCTATGCAGTTTTTAATAAAAAAAAAAACAAATACAAAATCAAAAGAAAACACCTAACTCCTATATAACTCAACTTTCAGGAACACACTGTCTATTGCAGGACAGCTAAGCTGTTTTCCCTTAAAAAACTTGGTTTGACACCGCTACACTTTTTTTTTTTTTTTTTTTTTTTTTTAAACTCTGGCTACTCGAGACAGAGCACCTATTCTGCCTTTCTACAAATGGTTGCACTGATGCTTTCAAAACCCTGCACCTGGTTTTTCCAATTATTCCCAGGTGCAGGGGACCAATAAAACAGTTAAACTGAAAAAACAATTAAACAAATCAATTAGTAAATTAAATGAAACAATAACGCAATCAATCAAACAAAAAAGGTGCATTCCACACATGCCTGTTTAACCCTTTAACCCCCTCCCTGCTCCACACAACCCGGACCTTACAGGGTATATACAAGTTGTGAGTATATTGCAGGACTTTTTAAAAAAACTTGTTTAAGGCTACTAGGCTAGTTCGATCCGAATCTTATTTCTTTCAAATGGTTGCAACATCATCAAAAAAACGCAAAAAACAGGTTTCTAGTCGTTTTTTCTCCGGAAAAAGCCGAGAAAACCATTCAATGGCCGAGTGGGAGCGACAGGAGCCGAGACAAGCCGATTTAAAAAAAAAAAAAAAAAAAATGGCGTATCTCATGATTACTCATACCTGCCCCTGGCATCCCATGTGGGCGGTCATAAGGAAACAAGCTGGCTGATACTGCATCAGCGCACAGAGACTATCACAGACATTTGCAGAGTTTTTTTGAGATGTTATAGTAATAAAATAATGACTTGGATTGCATTATTGAGGAGTTTGGTGATAAAACGAGTGATCAGGAGATGATTGATCGGTATGTACGACTATTATTATTATTATTATTTATTTATTAGCATATGTGAAAGCAATAGCGAACGAAAGGGTGGGGCAGGGCTGGAGATGCCTAGTGAGTGCTTTGTTGATATGCAGGGCATTTTAAACCCGTTTGACTGTGAAAAAAAATACTTTTAAACAGCGCGTCTAAAATTAACTGCGCGTGTGAAAATAAATTGACCTGACGCCCTGACGCGCACTTAATAAATGGACTGCAAAGGGTTAAATTCATATTTTTCCCACTGGGTGGCAAGCTCAGGAAATGATATAAAGAATGCATTAATTGCTTACTGAACAATACTGTTACTTGGTGAAAATTAAATCAGAATTTAAGTCATTAACCAAATAAATAATACACAAATCAGATACCTTGTCATGGACAGTCATGCAACTGGCTGCATCCTTTTGCAGTATCTCAGTGACACCATTGGTCAAGCGCTCATACTTTAGCTTAGGCTCCTCTTCATTTTCTTCTTCCTGTGGCAATTAAAACAAGACTATTAGTAGTGCAGCTTTGATACAATTAAGACAAAATATTTAATTAGGCAAATGTGTTAAACCCATGTCACTACTTGGAACCTTTGTCAACCAATGTCCTTTTTTTATCATAATGATTTATAATGACATGCTCATTGTTTTACACTGACTGGGGAAAATGAAAGCTTATTTTGTGTGTTTATTTGTCACAACAGGTCCACCCTGGTACCATAGAAACTAAATTAGCCTAGAAGGCCTTCACTACGGAACATGTTTACAAAAAGCATTTAAACCTCGAGCTTTATATTAAAACAAAATACAAACAATGCAATGTACTGTTTCTGTACCTGTTGTAAAAAAACAAAGTTGTAGGAAAGCAAGCAAACAGGTTTTTGTTTATTATTTAACACCCTGCAGTTACTGTTCCACTTTTGCTTCAGGTCAGGTCATTTGGGCTGATTTTTGCTGATGGATGCAACCACATAACATCCTAAAGCTAGGATGCAGCTTGTTTACTTCAGGTGATCAGGTGTTGCAGCTGACAATTTTTTTTTTTAATTTCAATTCATGCAAATCTATGTCATTTTTTAAAAATACAGCTGTGTTCTTTTATACTATGTATTTAATATATTAAACAGTATAGGAGGAGATATGCGCGACAGGTTTACAAGAGAACACCTAATACACTTCAAAGCCAATACACTTCATAATTTCTATTCACAAAACCACTAGATTTTATTCCTCCTCAGGGGTGCATAGGGATACCGTTTCCTATTTCTAGGGACAACAGGTGATTTGTACCTCCCGAATTTCTAACAATAGGTCTATCTAAAAAGATGTCTCTGTCTCCCAAGAAATATATATTGTGAATGGCCAATCATATGTGAACTATGACCTCTGTATACTGTACAAAAAATTTACGCAAAGCAGCATAAAAGCAGAGATGACTGGGCCTCCCTCAAACTCAACTCAACACACCTTTATATAGAGTAGGCCCAATCACTAAAATAAAAATAAAATGTGTCTAGTTGTGTACAAAATGTGTCCAGTTCTAGACAGCTGAATGAGTGATTTAAAAAAGTACAATATATACAACACAGAGAGCCTTTAGGACGAATATCCTTGCAAATCAGACCCACTAGCCTTCAATACATCAAGTGAATAAGAAAAGGGAGCAATGAAGCTTTTTTTTTTATATAAACAATTGAAATACCGTATTTACTCGCACTTTTGTGGCCAAAATAAAAGTTCAAATTTGGGGGAGCGACTTGGATTCAAGGTTTTTAGTTAGGGTACCAATTTACATTTGCGCATGTCAAATATTCTGGTGCGCTTGAACAAGACCAACTGTACACAGTACTGCCCCCTACAGATATTACTCTCGGTACAGTACCGGTATATTAAAATGGCTGCAAAGCGAACTTCATGAACACTTTTTGATGCAGCTTTTTGTTTGCTGAAGAAAAGAGAAACTGCAGCATCTGAGATGTGTCAGAAGATGGAGACGCAATCGACAGGCTATTGTAGCGTGCACGGGGGAAGGCAGCAGTAGGGCTGGTAGGTGACGTAATCACACACAACGACATAAGCCCGATATACTCTCCTTGCAAGGGAGCCGGCTCTTTTGACAATAAAGCAGACAAATAAAGTTAAAGGTAATTTACCCTTTCCCACAATGACTGTCGTTCAATACTGAAAGTACTGTAGATATTTTCTTTTTCCATTTGCATTTGTAATATAGTAGGTAACGTACTCTGATGCTTTAATGTACAGTAATACAGTGTTCCCTGCTGCCACCTAGAAATGAAAAAGTAATTTAACCATTAAGTATTGTGTTTTTTTCATTAAGAGTTAAATGTGACTTGCATTCAGGGTCTTTTTTTTTTTTTTTTTTGGCGACTTAAATTTGAGTACACACGGTACTTTTTTTTTTTTTTTTTGTATTTTTAGTTTTAAATTTGCATTGTGAAGTGAAAGAAGTGGTTTTACTGAGACCCATAAACCATCCATGAAGTGCATGATTTATTTGTATTTAATTGTTGACGGAGTCATGCTTAAAGATGAATTCCATCATTCAGCCAAATCATGTTGTGGTATAGTGACGTGGACTTGGGGCTAAGATAAGGTCACCCAAGTCTCTTCATGTGCAACCTGATCCAGATTCGAACCAGACCTCTGTTTTGTTTGTTTGTTTGTTTTAATAGTCCTTGCAACACGTTCGCTTTCAATTGGTGATTCTCCACAGCGCCTGCACTCTGCGATGGAGCTGCTAAATGAAGAGCTACAGTAATTCGCTCCAATGGTGCTGGTGGCTTCATGATATGGACTAGGAGACTGCAGTCCACTGGAGTGTTTTGTTCCTATTCTTTGACAATGTGAGAAAACACTGAAATCACAGTGAAGACAAAGATGAATAAAAAACTGTGAGCTTGTAGTCATTCCAGAGAAACAAACAAGCCTGCGTTTGAAGGCATGTGTGAAGGCTGGAATGTTTATAGATTTCTGATTTGAAATACGTCTTGCCCGACTAAGCCTGGCGGGATATGATTTCTAAAGCATACAGATTTGTATTATTCTCATTTCCCAGACATTTCATTCACTGTATAACTTTCCATGAACTGACACAACTTTCTTTATTAGCCGTATATGATTTATATTGTACACTACTGTATTCAGATAAGTCAAGCCACACAGGGCAATTCTCATTTTAATGTTTCAGTTCCTGTTATTTATATGATATATAGACACACAAACTTTATTAAAATGCTTGTCCGATTCTAACATTTAATTAAAATGTTAATTTTTTATACAGAGCGATTAGAAAGTAACTGATGGAAGTTCTAATATAGTATGTTAGCCGTATTGAGCAGTATAGGCAGTATCACTTATAGGGGTCATCTATAGAGCCCTCAACAAATCCTGGTGGTCATCCAAATATCTTGCTTATCATTTGGTTCCTTAACCTGCTCTGCAGTGAACAGTTTTCCCACAGCAACAGTGCAAAGTAGCAAAATTACTTTATAACTCACCTGTATGTTGTATGTAGTGTGTAAATGTTGGTGTTTATGTATAAAGTGCACAGATTATAATGTGGGTTATGAGCACAGGTGATATAAAGTGTAACTTGTAGTTAGACACGAGGATGGCACAAATCACTTCACGTGCAAATTAAAAGGGTATTTGTATGAAAGCATGGGAAGAGCACAAATTAGTTCACGTGCAGATGTACCGAGATTCCAATTGAATGATTGATTAGCAATCGAGTCTCGGTACAGCTGCATAAAAGGGGCACGTTTTCACTCATTCGGGGTTGTGTGTTCATGAGTGGAGAATGGGTGAGAGAGAAAGGAGAGTAATTTATATAAAATAACAATTGCTATTTCGTGCTGGAAGCTCCAGCACGGTACTTGTTTTTCTGTTTGTCTGTCTATTTACTTTGGCCAACGCACCGTTTTGTTTGTTCAGTCTGTGTTTTCTGTTTTGTACAACCTTTTTATTTGAAATAAACCAGCGCAAGCAAGCGCCTTCATCATTTCACTTCAGTACTGTGTGTGTTTCTTTCTGGCCTGACGTCACCACTCAGCCAGCTGTGTCACAGGGGCGCAGTGTCATATAGAGTGTAGCAGCATCATATTGTCCTGATATATACACAAATGCTCAATGGGCGTTAAAGATATGCCACAGAATTTGGGATGAAGGAACAGGGATTCTTGTTGTCATAGTAGCTGGCTTCAAAGTAGTATAGTGGTATGTAAATATTTGTGAAGAACTTTTAAAATATTTTATTACAAAAAAGAAGGTGTGAACAGTTTTATCAGTTTTCAAACTTTTTAACTGAAATAAAAAAGGGAAGAAAACCAGATGAAAATAAATCAGCTGCTTTCTTAATACTTTGTAAAGCTACTATAAATTCAAATACCTTACCCCATACCTAATGCCAATTACTCTACACATCAGTTTTGGACCTTGAAATAAAATCTTTTTCCATTCCAACCTGAAAAACAGCTCGTATGCATACAGTGAGGCTCAAATTTGTTGGTACCCTTACAGCTCATTTCAGTTCATTCCTCCTGAAAAGTGATGAAATTAAAAGTCTGGATTTTATCATGTGTACATTCATGCCCTTGATATGTTTGTTGTAGAACCAAAGCAAAGAAGCTTTGAAAATGAGATGAATTATTGTCTTATTCTACAAAGAAATTCTAAAATGGCCAGTCTCACATTTTTTGGTAGACTCCATAGGTTTTCTAATAAATAATTGGATTATAGTGATATTTCAAACAATTTTAGTTTCCCTTTTAATTAGTATCACATGTCTCCAATCTTGTAATCAGTCATTCAGCCTATTTAAATGGATAAAAGTAGTCACTGTGTTGTTTGGGATTGTGTGTTCAGGGTGATGAACATGGACCAGAGAAAGCAAAACAGAGAGTTTTCTGAGGAGATCAAAAAGAATATAATAGACAAGCATCTAAAGGTAAAGGCTACAAGACCATCTCCAAGCAGCTTGATGTTCCTGTGACAACAGTTGCAAATATTATTAAGAAGTTTTTGTCCATGGAACTGTAGCCAACCTCCCCTTCTTGCCACTCTTCCATAAAGGCCAAAATGTGACCCCAGAGTGAACAGTCCTATAGACAGAGTGGTCCCAAAAAGAACCAAGGATAACTGCAAAGAGATACAAGCTGAACTCCTCTTGGTGAAGGTCTGACGTCAGTTTCTTCTCGCACCATCCGTCGCTTTTTAGAGGGAGTGGGCTCCATGGAAGAAGACCCAGGAGGACTCCACTTTTTCAAAGAAAAACATAAAAAGCCAGCCTGAATTTGCTAAAATGTTTATTGACAAGCAACAATCCTTCTGGGAGAATGTCCTTTGGACAGATGAGTCAAAACTGCCTTTTGTGCAAGTCACATGAGCTCTATGTTCACAGACGAAAAAATGACCTCTGAAGAAAATCACACCATACCTACAGTGAAACATGGAGGAGGCTTGATTATGTTTTGGGGATGCTTTTTATCATCTGGTCATTTAGGGTGCCTTGAATCTGTGCAGGGCACAATGAAATCTCAAGACTTTCAAGGCATTCTGAGCGTAAACGGCTGCCCAATTTCAGAAAGCTCTGTCTTTCAGTCGCAGGTCAAAAAGTCCTCCAACAGGATAAATTTCGACCCAAAACACACATTGTGTCCCAAGAATGGATAAGAAAAAAACATTGGACTATTCTGAAGTGGCCTTCTATGAGTTCTGATCTGAATCCTATCAAGGCATCTATGGAAAGAGCTGAAACTTGCAGTCTGGAGATGGCACCCATCAAACCTGGGACAGAAGGAACAGGGTTTGCTCAGGAAGAGTAGGTCAAACTACCTGTTAACAGGTGCAGAAGTCTCATTGAGAGGTACAGAAAACGTTTGATTGCAGTGATTTTTCTAAATATTTTATTACAAAAAAGTTTAGGTTAAGGGTCCCATCATTTTGTCCATGCCATTTTCATTTGGTTTTATTATTTACAATATTATGTTGAATAAAAAATCAGCTGCTTTCTGATTTCATTAAATATGGAATAAACAATGGTGGATGCCAATTACTTTTGTCAGTTTCAAGTTATTTCAGAGAAAATTGTGCATTCTTTGTTTTTTTTCAGGGGTACCAACAAATTTGAGCACGTCTGTATCTGTGGGCACCTATTCTTTTATTTTAAACGTTCTTGGCTGGACAACAAAACTGAAACACCTGACCTTACTAGGTCATCTTGGATACTGAAGCACCTGCCAACCAAATATAACTACAACAGCAAGAAGAACATTGAATGCCCCTCTATCAAAAAGCACAACTGACAGTGAAATATTAAGCTTTCAAATGTACATTAACTGTCAAAATGAGCCCAGCCATATTAAAAGGAAGCTTCAGAAAATTAATGCTCTTGCATCTAGGACTATGTATGATGCAAGAACATTTGTTGTATGGGCCTAACGCTTCCGTTTTCCATAAGATGGAAGTACCAAGGGTAAGCAGAGCAACCGTTCATAAAAAGAAAATCAATCATTTGTGTTAAATTTTAATAATCCTGCTAACTCGCAACTATAACTGTCAACAGCTTGAGCTGATATGACAGTTAGCTGCGTTTCTATGACAACCTGGCGAAACGTGCACAAGTCTAGACTTGCAGCAATACTTAGATATGAACAGAGTGACATTTCGACCCTTTATATTTGTAAAAGCGGCACAAAAATCAATTTCTTTCTTCCACAAAAGTTTTTAAAATTACAGGAAAAAAAACACTGAAATTTAAAGCAACAGCACACTTTAGAATTTATCAAAATTGTTTCACCCAAACCTCACTGTGGCAGGGGTGAGGCCTGCCCCTGTAAAGAATATGGTTTTGTTAGATTTGCACATACAAATGTTTAATTTTGGATATGGCAGGGCTGGGAGGTTAAACGTCCCTCCCTACCTAATTGAAAGGAATGTGCAGCAGGTGGCCAGGTGACAACTGAAGAATTGATAATCAATTAACCCTGGTCACCTGTCTTTAAAAAGGGGCTGGAAAGCCAGCCCTTGGTTCTTCTTTGTTGGTTTGTGTTTCTTTGACAAGCCTGGAGACAGAGGAGGAGAACCCTCACGACTGTGCATGGAACCAGGGTGAGCTAAGGATTATCACTGAGTGTGTAACTGGGATAACTGCATATATTTTAGGGTAGGGATTAATTTAGGAGATTTTAATCCCACCAAAGTTTATTTCAGTTTGTGTTAGGGAGAAGGTTCCTAGTGCGGGAGCAGCGCACGGCCCAAGCTTAGCCACCTCTTGTTTTATAGCTGTTTTTCCCCACTGTGTTTTGTTTTTTGTCATGTACATGTTTGTATATATTGTAGCATGCATGGGGGTAGGGGTCACAGCTGGTAGGTGACGCAAATATGAAGACATAAGCCTGATACCAGCTCCTGTAAGAGAGGCGGCTCTTTTGAACAGCGGTATCGGCACTATGCTTCAGAGTGGTAGATCCCGGGTTCGCGTCCCACCTCCGCCTGTGAGAACCCCCTGCCTGCAGGAACCGCTAGGATCGCCACACTATCCTTCCGCACTAGGGATACCATTGCTAGTACCCTAGTGGCGGCCAAGTACCACTGCACCTGACTGCCCTTGATTTAATAAAACATGGACGCCTGAGCGGTGTTTCAACTTCAAACCCGCTGTGTCTGTCATTGGATACCCACACAGTAACACAACACCCCCGTTACACTCATGTACTAGATTACATTCAATATATGTTGCACAGCAGAAATTCCTTTCAACAGAGCCCCCATCAAAAAGTTAGAATTCAGGATAAAGCTAAACAGGAATGCATTTTCAGGTTTATATATATATATATATATATATATATATATATATATATATAAAATTACAATATATTTTCTTAAATAAATAAACAACAAAATCCATAGAAGTACAGCAACAGCAACACTAGTTGAAGCAAGGAATACCAAATTTCAAGTGTTGTATTTGTTCTATGTGTAAAAATACTGTATTTATTTAACATATTTTGCAAAAAATACTTGAAAAAACAAAATGATAAGAAATGGATAAACTTTAAAAAAAAAAACTATTTTATTTTTATTATTTATTTTTATTATCTAAACTAGCATGATTAGTGTTTATTTTGCATTATTGGTCACCATCAGTTTTCCCTCCAAAAGTTCCCCCTGAAATAAAATTTCATGTCCCTTGATCTGAAAAAAGTATTTATTTAACATATTTTGCACCAAACATACTTGAAAAACACTAGGATAAGACTTGTAACTTAAAAAAAAAAAAAATTTGCTTTTAGTGATGTGCTGCATCTAAACTAAGACCAGATGCAATACTGATGCCCCCCCTGAAATAAAACATGTCCTGCTGAATTAATGTGTGTCCCCCTTCCCAGACCAGACGCAAGACCAATACGCAGTAAATTAATGCATTTTGTATTAACATGACATGTCTGACGACAAGCTAATCTTTTTTACTTGTTTGTTTACACTTGAGTTTTCATAATGAAATTCCCGTGCCATTATTCTCCAGTCCAGTAGAATGCGCTCACAACCTCCCTGGTTACAGTCAGTTTCACAGTAAAGCCTGGACGACAACATCAGGCTTGTTAACAACATGGCCCGGCGCAAATATAACCTTGTATCCCTGTTACACCCGACCATTACTTCTGGAAGAATAAGCAATCAGCTTTGGCAATGACTCTTGAAATGCAGGCTATTATATTTGTGCTTAAAAATACTGTGAAATTCATCCACTGTAAATTTATCTATTTGCTAGACAAAATATCTGTCTGATATTTGGAGATAGGGTGTGACCTAGCAAGTGAATGGGAGAAATGTGTACTTCTGCGTACTGCAGTACAGTTTATAGACAAAGTGCAGTAGATTTGTGAAACGAAAACCGCGTCATTGATTAAAACAAAACAAAAAAAGTAGCCTACTGTAATGTTACAAAATATGTAAATTTTGTCTTTTCTATGGCAAAAAATACTAAAATTCAGTGCCAAAATAATTCAGTATGTGTTAAGCACCAACTGTCTCTTGGCCATTTTGCCAGTAGTCCTATAACGGCATGATAAAAAATATACACAGTGTATGTGATTTTATACAGCACTGTATATAATACATCTTGCACTGAGAAAACACCACTGGAATCGGATTAAAGGAAATTATGATGTAATATAATGCACGTGCAGTCACGGTTTTTGGTAAGTAGCATTTTCAAAAACATATAATTATGTGCAGTATTAAAATATGTTAAAATATAGCAAAACCACAAAACCAACGAAATACATATTGTATATTTGACATTTTATTTTTAGTGTTCTGTGTAACACGGGCCATCATTTAACCTTGAAAAAAAATAGAGTACCAGATATACAGATATTAAAGAGATACGCGTTTATCATATCAACAACATCAACGTGTGTTGTAAAAAATAAAGCAAAAATTGTTTTGAAAACTGTCCAAAATACTTACTTGGGGGCTAAGAATGAAAAATGTAAAGAAAAAAATGCAATTTTTGATACGGAAATTGTCAAAATAAAGGGGCAGCTGGAAAGTAAGAATTTACCAGTTAGAACAATGGCATTTAAATACTACTATTAAACTTTATCTGTTGGTAATGTGGTTTCTTCTGCAGCGGTTTTCAAACTGGAGTACGCAAGAAAAATTCTGAAATGGCGGACAACGCATTTTATTTATATAGTACCACTTGCCAACATCTATTGCAAACTTTTGTCATGTAATCAAAGTTTAATCGCTAACACCAGACTGATGTGCTGTGACAGAGCGTTCAGTGCACACATGACTAATTTACATATTAAATATGTACGTTTTAAATAAGCCCTGTTGTTTAAATGTCATATAAACAGTTGTGTGGTTACTGCAGTCTTTCTTTGGGATAAAAAAAAAAAAAATATTTTAAAAAATTAAAAGCCTAGTCTTTAACTAATTTTATTTCCTGTGTGCGTTCGTGCCTGCAAATCGATATTTATTTTTTGCAACGACCCGATTAAAGTTTATTGTAACTTAAGTACTATTGGTTCATTTCAAAATACAAAATGTATGGCCAATCAGAAACCGAAGTATTGCCATGTGGTCTAATATGACAAGCCGTTACGTCTGGTGTGAGAGTAAGAGTTTTTAGCTTTCAATCCAGTGAAAAAATATGGATTGTTGGCTCAATAGTACTCAATAGCAAAGGGCTCAAGACAAATACCGATTACTAGCAAAAGTGTCTTGCGACTGAAGCTCTCTCCAGCCATCATCTGATTTGTGTGGTAACAAGCAGGGAGGGACATCCATTACACTGATACTAGGTAAGCCTTATTATTATTTTTTTTTTTTAATTAGCATCAGTACTGTACGTTTTAGTCATCAAGAATTTAAAAATGCCAATAATATGTTTTCGTAAGGAGGTCAGCTGTAGAAATGTGTGGATAGTGAACTTTTCTTTGCCTTCTTTTCTGTAATTTTATTATCAATAAAAATACATGATTGCCATTTGCTATCACGGAATAAGTAGTCCTATGTCATTTCTGAGTGACTGAGTTTAGCACGGAGGCTTTGTTGATTTTAATTAATTAGTAATTACAATAAAATGATGTTGATGTTTCCAACAACTAAAAACCTGTTTGAGGGACTATTTTTATCCAAAAGTAAATATAATATATTTATTTGCTTCATAATACTGTAAATTTTATAATTGTATCCATCACACACTCCAAGACTCTTGTGCGTTTTAGTGTATCATGACTCATATATTATGACTCTCAGATGGGGGTACGTGGTGGACTACATTTTTTGGAAAGAGGTACGCAGCTTAAAAAGACTGAAAACCCCTGTTCTAATGTGATTTGGTACAATGGATGTCCTCAACTCAGTGGTACACCAGCATCACTGTGACACATTTCCCAATATTTTCCCCAAAAGTGACAGTGAGTATTGTAGAGACACCTTGGTTGTATCTACAGCTTTACAGTTTTATTTTTTGTTCTTCAGAAACAAAAGGTCTGTAAACTCTGTTGGCATATTTAAAACAAACAAAAATAATAAATGGTGGTTGGTTCTGAATCAAACATATTGACCCCCTCACTGAAGAAAATGTCCCCCTAAAATTGAGAGGGGGCCACATTGACCCTCAGTCTGTAAGTCCTGGAGCAAACACTGATGACCTTGGACCCACACTTCAGAAGAACCATCAATACACAAGAGGAAAATCCAGAGATTTCTACTGTCGTCCGCAGACATAAGTAAGATGGATATACCACACACACTAAACAAACAGACCTCCAGAGACATACAATAAGCTGCAATTACCATTTTGTGTTCCTTTTTGTTTTTGTTTTTTTGGATCCACCCAAGGTATTTCAGATTAGATGTTACATTACACGTTGAGTGGGTTTTGATTCTAAGTATAATTTCATGCATGAAGAAAAACAATACCCAGTCAAAATGTTTCAGAAGCTCAACATGGCAGCATCCTTAGTGAACCAAGTATAATTTCAACACAGTAAGGGGGTTATTAAAAATGCATTGCTTTTTTGACTGCAGGTGGATTAAGAATCACATTTCTACTGCCACATGCAGTTTACATAATCTCATAGAGCTGTGGCCCTCTTACAAGAAATCTGGCCCCAGGTACAACCTGTTAGCACATTTCCAGCATTAATTCCTACCGCTGAAATGAGAAATCAGTCTACATTATACCACTCCTGTGGCTAAAGTTCTGCAAGTTATTTTTATGTGACCTCATGAAAAGTTAGTGACCAAAGGCTTGTTTGTTACTGCCGCATCTGCCCATCACATAAATAAAGGAAATTTGTGTTTTTTTTCATGATACAGACACTGTTCAACAATTAAAATTCCATAAGACAGTGCAACTTACCTCTGAATCATCTGAGGATTCTTCACTAGATTTTCGTCCCTAAAAAAAACAAAACAAGAGCCATATAATTAAATCTAAGCCCTGGGTTATTCTGGGGTTTGACATAAAAAAATAAACCTATATTACAGCAATTACTATAGATATAATACGACCCTTATTCATGTTTCATAATGTATTATAATCTTAATATATAAAGAAGAATGTTTGGCTGTCTGTCTGTTCCTTTATGCATTTGGACCCCGCAGGAGCCAGTGCAACCAAACTTTGCATGGCCGCCTCTTTCATCCAGGGGAAGGTCGAGGGCTATGTTTGGATCCAAAATTTTGACCCCCGGGGTACTTTATTTAGTAACCGCATTGCTGGATCACTACAGTAACCATGTCTCTCAAACTAAGAAACCCAAAAACAACAATAAATAAATAAAAATAACAATTTAAAAAAAAATGAAAATGGCAAAAAACTAAACTAAACAAAAAGTTAAAAATGGGAAAGGGGTCCGAGCGCATTGTGCCACACCCAAGATCGGTAACTTGTAGGAAACCATAAGGCTACCGTTCCCCAATTTGTCATGCGTAACGCGTATGGCAAAAACAGACATGTGTATACTATTTTACTGTTTCATTTGACTTGTTTTGTGATCCTGTGGTATAGCGGTGTGCGAGGCTTCACTTTTCCATCACTATATGCTCAAGTTTAAGAGACGTTCTCAATATCCAGTGTCTAGAGGGGTCCATAATTGCAGCCACTCCTAAGCCAACTCAGTAAAAGTACAACACATTTTGTTCCCCAGTGCTACAGTAGCTGTTAACCACATCTGAGCTGTCCTGTTTTACAAAAACACTATCTAAAGACAGAACTGTATATTACCCTCACAGACACTATAAGGAATTCGAAACCTAGGCACGAATGATACATAGCTTCCGCCAATACCCTACAAAGAATCCTCGTTTCAATCTAATACCATTACTTTAAAAAAAAAAAAAATAATGAAATGAAAAAACACGTATTTTGTTATTGATATCAAATTAACTAATAATGTTTGTATGAACCACACACAATACGTTGATGCTCTATGACTTGACAATACAATAATTTATGCAAGATTTATTCATGCTGCGTAACCTTTTTAGACAGTTATTTCTAACCGCATTTTAAATAAAGCATACGCACAGAGAATGATTTTCTTAAAAAGTTAATTATTTCCAAGAGTAGTTCTATTTAAATAGTGTTCTCTAGTGATAGCTTACCTGCTCCTCTACTTCCGCCATAGTGCAGCTGCTGAATATCACATGATAAAAACAGGAAGAAGATAACTGTGCAATCTGGGAAATGAAGTTTTTCGTGAAGGCTGAAAATATACATTGCCTTCATGAGCTATACTTGTACGGTACTTGATAATGTAAAACATCGGTAACTAAAAAACTGGTTTCATAAAGTATGCTAACCTGTGAACTGGTAAATAGCGAATACATTAAAGAAAAAGAAAAAAAAATAATAATAATTAATGTCTGTTGAAAAATCCAGAAATAGAGAGCTGGTTTAAAAGAGTGGAGAGCCATCACCTGACTTCAGAAATGTAATTGACATTACAAATGAATGTTTGAACTACATGTAGCATGACCAGCTTTATGTGTCTTTTTTGTTGGAACCAGCACACTGAAGAACTTCTACCAACCACCTAATCCAGCAATAATCAGTGCAAATTTCAATACAAATGTTAAAAAGGTATACATTAATTATAGGTAAAGTATATTGTAAACTGCATATTGCATATGTTAATATATTCTGAAGTTGTAGATGACCCTCCCCCAAAGCATCCTTTTCCATTTCCCAATATGATTCTATTGACAAGAAATACTGTGTGTTCTCCAAAAACCGATCTAGTGCAAATTGAAAGGTTCTATTTACCGTACACTGTTTTATAACTGGAAATTAAAAGCATGAATCTAAAGTTAAGTTTTAACTACACTTCTGTGAAGTCACTGAATAATTGGCTTTGAACAAAGAAGAGTGCAGTGGGAAGTTAGTGGATTAATACTTTCTAGTAAAAAGAGAAGTAGTTCATGAAAAAGACTGCGGTGAATACAAATTTTCCCAAGTTATTGGAATGGATCTAACTATACAGGAGCCGCTTGTTATAAATGTCATTGTTTCCCTTCCAAATCTCCATCAACTCAAGCTGCAAATCTGAACAAGATACTGTAAATTTGAACACTCTTTAGACTTAAGATGAAGGAGAGGTGTGTGTGATATTTCACTTTTTACACAAGGTTGTGTTTATGGGCATTCTGACTGTGGGTAAAGGGGGAGGCAGAGATTTTGTACTTTCAAATAGGTGTGTGCATTACATTATGTAAGCAATAAGACCCGACACAGAGGGCATTCCAGAGGGACTTTGTCTCAGGCCCCATTTACCCAAATGGTCCATAATGTCTGGTAATGCCTGATGTGGAGGGTCTTATTGCTCTTATACTTCAATGTTCAGAGGAAGTTGCCTTGTGATTGGACAGTAGAAGGAGTGTAACCTTTGGAAGTGGTGCTGCTTGCTAAAGATGGTGATTGAACATCTCCTGCAGCAGACAGAGTGCATAACCAGGTTTTGCTTTGCTCTTCGTTGACGGCCCAGTAACTTTTAAGGCTACTTTCACATCGATGACCAGTCATGGACACTGTATTGCCCTGCTTTGTAAACCAACTTTGGACAATAACTGGATTGTTGTGGACTTAATTGAATGAGTTGTGTAATGACGGTTTAAACCTGCAGCAATACACATTTTTGCCATCATGTTACCGATTACATGCTTTCCTAATGGCCTGCAGGTATACCAGATATTTTTATTGCTCACATTGGTTGGATCTGGTCTGGTTCATGGATAAAGATAGAAAGCTGGTGGATTCTTCAGACATTTCAGTGACTTGATGGGGCAGGTTGAATCACCAGGGCTCTCATACATTCTTCCTCATTAGTTGGATTTTAAGATATCCTATAACCAGTCTCGAAAAACATGAACTGCCCAATCTGTTTGTTTTCAGATATTTTTCATTTCTTTCTATTTCAATTAAATCAAGTTGCTGTCTAGCATTAGTAGTAGTATGTTTTTTAGTTTGTCTGTTAGTACTCCTCTCTGTAATATTTACAGCGTCAGTAGACATCTCCGAGGTGCTTGCATTGTTTTCCGGGAAGTTTTGCCTTACCCATTTTTCAATTAACAAGCTATTAAAAAGGTTGAAATTTACTTTAAATGACATTAAAGTATGATGTGAATTATACAATTATTCAGTACCATCAGTCAATCAGCTTCCAGCTCTAGCAGGCTTCTGTCAGACGGTAGATGCCCGCTGCAGTGTCACAGCATCAACTGAGAATCAAATTTAAAATCAATCCGTGCAAGTGCTGGCTCTGTCATTTTGACTTGCCATAATGAAAGCTCAGTTCACATCTATTGGACAGCAAATACTAAACAAAGACACAATTGGTCTAAGTTTATTTTGTTATCCACTAATACACGGTAGAGCCTTCATTGACGGGTACTATCGCTATATATATCTGAATAACAGAAATCAACAATGCGTATTTATTTTAGTTTGCCATACAGGCAGAAATACAGTAAATCCCTAATCCATTTCAATGCATGTGACCAATAATTTGCAGCAGTCTACAGTATCTCTCCCTCTACTGTTACAGGTTAATAACATTGGTAACTGTTCCTGATACAAAAATATTATTTAGCTCAGTAGGTGAGCATTTTAAATCACCAGATAACCTTTTAATACAGGTATATCCACAGAGGTGGCCCCCATGGGAGGCCCTGTCCATCTGCAACAGAGATATGCAAAGCAGCTTTTTAAAAGGTATAATACAGTTGTCAAGGAAAATATCCTATGAGCCATCACTTATTCACTTACCCTAATGGTACAGTTTAATGGTATAGTTTAAATTAACATTAAAAATAGTTACATCATTTCTCTGTTTAATTTAAATGACTGACTAATACAGGACATATGAATTATTTTAACACATTAGCCTACCGTTGCTGCAAAGATAAAAAAATCAGCAACTTTATTTTTTACAGTATAAAATTAATATTATTCTCTGTTCACTTCTGTAGTTTTTTTTTTTCCTACAAATACAGTGCCACTGCCTTAACATTACAGAAATGAGTACCCATTTATTACATTATTGTATTTTTAGCTTACAATTGTTACAAGATAGCACATTATTTTTACATACAATTACATTATTATTTTTTTTTTACATACAGTTACCCATTTATACAGTTGGGTTTTACAGCAGCAATCTAGGTGTCCCCACTGGGCAGTGTCCCCCACTGGGGATTGAACCCACAACCCTCCAGTCAAGAGTCCAGAGCCCTAACCACTACTCCACACTGCTGCCCATATTGAATGAAGATTAGAGAAAGAATAGTGGTGATCTTGTGTATATACTGTAAAGGTAGAGCTGGTGAGAAAGGGGGCTTATGCATTGTTAACAGTAAATTAAAACATCATGTTAAGGAAATATTGTTTTTCCAGGTTGGTCTTTTCCCAAAATGTGTAAGTACACCTTTAATAGGAGACTGTAGTTCATCTAATATAAGGTAAGGTATACAAATGAGTGCATCTTGGCTAAATCCAGAAACTAACAGCTTATTTAACTAAAAATACATTTTAGTTGATAGGTATATGTTGCTTGCACGTTTGTATAAGCTGACCATCCAATGATTAAGTAAAGTGTAATAATATATATTCCCCAAAATATATTCTGTAACATAGAAATGCTCATGATGATTAAGACAGCAGATCAGAGAGACTTTGATAAAGGGCTGGCTGATAGTAGCCACTCTTAAAAAAAAAAAAAATGAAAATGATGTATAAAAAATGAAAATGATGTGTGGGACAAGACTAAAATTGTCCTAATAAAGTTCTTGTTAAAGTAAATGATATGCAATTGCCAACACTGCTTGGGTACTTAAAAACCTGAAGTATTTTGTCTGTAGTGAATAACAGCCTGTCTCTCTTTAACACCAGCTATTGGATATTTGTCAATGTCACTTCATATCTGCAGAAAAACTCATACGCTGCATATTGTGTACAGTGTGTGTGTGTGTGTGTGTGTGCATGCGCCTTGGTACTGTGGGGTCGCATGACTTTTTCATCCTTTTGGGTACTTTTCTGCTTTTGGATATGGTTGGTGCACACGCATTGTTCGACTTTTTTCATCCTGATTTAGTAGAGCAGCTTTGTACTTCATACCTATGTAGGTATTAAGTAAGACATTTGTACTATCTATTTTTTAACATGGTAAAAAAAATTTAAAAATACAGTTTTGGGCCTAGTTCCAAGATAATTTTGTCCTGTTTTTTCCTCAGTTTTTGACATATCATATCACTGTCTATTCAATAAACTAAACGTTACAAGCACTGCTATCATTTAAAATTGAATAAACCCCATTGTCTTTACACAGCCTCTCTGTACTGTGCTTAATAATATTGTTTTATACAAGTGCACCCACAGAGGTGTGTGTGTCCAGAATCAATGGGGCACTCCGTGTGTGTTATTAATGTGATCAATGGTGTTTTCCAGCTGGAGATTAGTACTGGAGTCTTGTGGCATTATAGCGTCGGTCTCATATGTTGTTCTTTCTTTACAATATGATGTGTGACAGAGCGCAGTGAATGTAGTGGCCCTCATTGCTGCAAAGGGCAGACTGTAAATGAAACACTGCCACAGTCAGAAAGGTCCAGGTGGTCTGCCGCGCTTCCTAATGCAATCCAGTAGCAATAGCTTTAATAAACAGCTCTATTTAGTTCCACCACCAAGCGTCAGCCAAAACCCTTCTCTCGTTTCCCGTAAGGTGAACTGGTCAGAGGGGCTGCTGTAATAAACACAGTACCAGAGGAATATCTCTCAAAGGCCTCTCACTTTTGGGTTTTTTAGACCTGTTTCGTCTTTGTCTGCTTGGATACCAATGGGTCAGTGAGTCTTGCTTTCTTTTTTTTTTATCTGTATTATTAAGCAAAATTCTTTGCATAGTGCACTTCCTGCTTCAGTTGAAAGCTTTAATATGATCTAATATAGAAATCCCTGGGTTCTGTAATCTCCCTCTTTAATCTGCAAAGAGTAATCTTAACCGCTGGATTTAGTCTTAACTGTCTGCTGGATCTCAACATGAAATCATACTGGCCGTATACAGTGATTTGAAAATGTAATCAATCATTACCTTAAAAAAATATTATAATTTGTATTAAGTTAGTAGTAGCTGTTACTAGTTTTTTTTTCATATGTTTTCTGCTTATGCCAAATGTGTTGATGAGGCCTTTATATATTGATGGTAGGGTAAATAAAAATAAATAAATAAAAATGTGCCCGCTTCTGTTATGCAGTGTTATACTGCTGATAAAACAATGATTATATGTGTTCCCGTTTTTTATTATTACTATAATTTTTTCCAGGAGTTTTAATTTTTTAGGTTTAGGTTTCTTTCTTTCTTTCTTTTTTAATTACTGCATATAGTATTGGTCTATGATTAAACCATTTTTAGTGAGGCAAGACATGTGAGTTAAGCACCGAACAACTCTATGGTGATATTATAACTGGGAATTATTGCTGTGACAACTCTTATAACAGCATCATTTAATTAATTTCAACTGGTTTCAGTGTTTTCATATGAAGCAATACAGTTTGACTTTGAAAAGTAATCAATACTAAATGTAAACAGATAATTCGCTATTTCAAAGTGTTTTCTTCAACGTCTATAAATGTAAAACACATACATTTTTTAAAGAAATATACAGTACTGTACAGATTACATATGGTAATACAACTAATCGTGTAGTGCTAATAGAAACGAACTTAGCAACAGCCAGGCAACAGAATTCACATAAAGATGAATTTGATGTAAACGTATTCCATTGGTAGCACAGTAGATTATTAATATTCCCATTACCTGCCCTTGCTTAGCATAACATGAGGACTATTAATGTTCTCAATTTGCATTAATGTCATTGTTACCGTTAAGCCACCACCACACAGTGTAATAAATCAATTTATATTAAAAACCATTAGCTGAGAAAAGATGCCACTATTATTGTGCTCTCACAGAATTGTGTATTAGTTAACTGTAGCATTTGTGAGCGAAAGAAAGAGCAGACAGTAAAAGAGGTGTTTTCTGTTTGTTTGAATTGGAATAAATACAATTGAAACATTTCAGATATTAGTTGAACTTAAAAAAAAAAAAATAGAGTATATCAAAAATGTAACCTTGATTTACGGACCCTCTAAAATCCCTTTGGGACTGTCAAGTTATGTACTTAATGACACTTTTTAATAAATAATTTAGTGTGTACAGTTATTAATGAAGTGGGATTTGTATGCATATTTTAAAGATACACTTTTGTGTCGTTACGGCAGTATCAATTTATTTTTCAGTGCTACATAAATATATAAATGTTATATGAAGAACACTTAAATATTTAGGCAGTATAGCGCATCATTACGTGAAATACTAAAGAAACCATGCAGAAATAGTGCATTATTTAATTTGTCATTTTCCAGTGAAAGCACGTTTAGCATTAGTAGTGTGACAGGATACCAGCATTTAAGGGGACTGACAATTAGTGAAATATGGGTAGTTGCTTTCTAAGTGCTTTGTTATCGGCAAGCAGCAGTAAGAGCCATGTTGTAAACCTGGATTCCTCACTGACAGTCTGGTTCATCAACATTACAGCCCTCCTATTTCTGCCTCCTATCATGCAGACTGTGTCCAATTGGTCTGCTGGTGCTGTGGTCCCACAGGGGAACCGAGGCCAGCCTGCCACCCTGATCCAGAGGCCTGAGGGCCCAGCCTCGCTGTGCATTTGTATGTTCATTGGCTCTGCCGACCACGTTAGAAATGAGTGTTGCAAATAAGCCCCCTCAAGTAAGCACAAAAGAAGTTGTGCAAGGGAGCCGCTGAAAATGTTGCCTTGGCTTGGAGGTGTTACTTGATTTGAGGTCTGTCAGCTACATAAAAACAAATACACTGATTATATGTACACAGTCATAATTTATTATAAGCAGAAATGCCTCTCTACCAGCACTGCTGTTATTATGTGGCTACTTCCATTGTATTTAATGTACTTGAATAATTATATATTTATTTATTAGGTGTTCATTTTCTTGTACTTTCCAGGTTGTTCACAAAGATTTTGCAACTATATTATACATTTGTAATTCTGTACTTTTTTTTTTTCTTTGACAGTAAACATTTTGACTTTTTTTTCCCTGCACAGCCTATTTCTTTACATGTAATGGTTAACTTGAATACAGGTAAAGCACTGTGCTTACAAGCTTACAATCAACAAGACTATTGGTTCATTGAATCCTTTAACAAATATAAGTTAAAAAAAAAAAAAATGTAATAGTCTTGAAAATAGTCAAGAAAAATGAGTGACCATCAAAGCAAGTAATGACAGAGCCTGAGGCAGGAAGAGTTGTGACTTGATTCATGAAGCTCATATAATTGGCATTTTCTTCTGGTCAGTTCTTATGATCATTTTAGCATCATTTTGCTTGGTTTACACCTTGGTTTTTTTGTTTTGCTTTGATTTTGTTTTTTGTATCTCTTTGTATTGTTTAAAATTAAAACACAGCAGTGAAAAAAAAATACTTTAACTCCCAACTGTTGTATTTAAAGAGTAAAATATAGCATTATACGTCCCCATGTGTTGCTACACCTGCTTAAATAACATACCTGTGCAATATTTACACTTATAAGTCTGTTTCAAAGCTCTTTTCAAAATGACCACTCTAGTGCACTGGGGTTTTTGAGGTCTGTCCTCTGTTTGAGTTGTCAGGACTTTTTAAATTCTTATTTACATTCTTTAATGCCTATGTTTATGCCTTAATGATTTGACCAGCCATTATTGGTGGGGATGGTCATAATACTGAAGATGTGTAATTATTGCTATCTGATTCATATTTAATTGAAATGTATGCATTTTCCTTCAGTGAGAAAAATGTAAGTACTGACATTTAGTTGTTTTGCATTATTATTATTATTATTATTATTATTATTATTATTATTATTATTATTATTATTATACTAATAATGTACACCCAATTGTGCATATTAAGGCTGTAATTCTATCAAGTGTTTCATGAGCGTGCTAGCTTGAGCGATTTATCAATGTGTTGATATGTGTCAAATGTGTCAAAGTGTTGATAAAAGCATTGGGAAACAGAATTTATAAAAATTGTAAAAGCTTATTTTTAACAATTTTACATTTTAATCTTCAGTATACTTCAGTAAGAAATGTGGGGGGCGGTGCAAAAAACTGCATGTATTATTACTAAGAATCAGAGTAGAAAATTGGTTTGGCATTTTTGGAGGGTGGAGTTGGATGATTTCCTCATCACTCAGAACCTCTACTTTCTGAAGGCCGGCAGTCTAAACTGCCTAACATCCCACAAAGGGCATGCTGAGGTCTTCTGTGCTTTACCATGCTTTCAACATACTTATTTACATGTTGCTACTGTATGCTTTTACAATGGGTAACCTTTATAAGGGTTACCATTTGATTACCTAATATTACACAAGGCATTTGTACTTCAAAGAGCCGCTGGCTTTTTATTGTAAAATATCTACAGTCATGATTAGAATTAGTAACCATTTGCCATTCAAAATGAAGAATTTCAGCTACGCAAAGGTGAAGCAGTTTTATTTTAAGTATGTTGTCCTTTTTAGTTTAGCTGTGTTGCATTGCAAGTGCCATTTATATAACTGAGACTTGGGTAAAATAGCTTATAAAATTATCCTGCTCTAAATGTGAGAGCAATACAAGGGCAAACATTTAGAAGCACTCAAGCTTTTGACCCATCTTGATCTGTGTACGCGCCTCAGAGCCACGCTTAAGCTATTTTAACATTTGAGGCCTTTCATGGTATAGGATAACTTGAGTGGTCTAACAGTGCTAAAAAAAGAGTGAACAAAGCATTTGAGGCAAGGAAACCTCAAAGAGAAGAATGAGACAGCCATGTAAAAGTGACATGATCAGCAGGAAGTCATACACAGTTTATACCGTTTATTTCAATTATTTTTTGTATAAACTGTTGCAACCCTAAGTGTTTAGGGAAAGGCACATTTTCAGAGAAATTAAATAACGTTAATGGTGTAAAACAAGCAAAAAATTGATACATTAAGCTTAAAGTAGTTTCTTCACATCAAAACTTATTGAGTTTCAGCTTTTCCTCAGCTTTAATTTTGCCGCCTCGTCAGGTACTGTAGTAACCACAGAGTTTGCAGAACAGGGTGGTTAAGAAGCTATTTTGATGCTAATGTAAATCACTTGGTAGCAGTCAATCCTTTTCTTCAGTTACTCATGAAACATTTGCAGCACTGATTTTAAACTTGGAGTCGTAGAGGTTTTATCTAGAAAAACATAATATCCATAAAAATCTCTGAGGACTTTTGTTTCCTGACCAAGTGGCATACACACTTGCAGAACTCAGAAACTTGACAAGATTTAGTCAGACATTTTACATTTTTATTAAGAACAAAAACAAATTGTGAAACAGTCTTTAAAGGCATGATGTCAATATGTCCCCCATTTTGATGCAAATTTGCAATGGCAGGCCGTCCCCATGTAGACAATACATGTATCAGAGATAAACAAAAAGTTAATGAATGGTAACAGTCATTGGCATGTTTTCAAACCGCAGAAAAGACACAAGCGACAGAGCCTGTGGTACGTGTCACCAGGGGATTGCAAACTAGGCCAAAACATTCCCTTTCGCAAAAAAGCCTGGTGAACATGCATTAATATATGGTTAACCTTTAACGTAATATCACATTGAAGTATAACATTCAATTATTTATTTTTTATACTTAAATATTTAGATAAAAATTACTTTCCATGGTACCATTTTATTCTCCTGGATTTGGCATGTATACGTTATAGGATATATATATATATATATATATATATATATATATATATATATATATATATATATATATATAGACAAAGTGCATGGCACTGTCATCGAAGGAAGATATATAGGGCCGCGTATAAGGCACAGCCTGTATCCTATGTAAAAAATTGTGGAAGGAAAATGTAGTCCTGATGGTCTAAGCCGACCAGCCGAACTACATTTCCCAGAATACCTGGACTAGAATGGGCCAGTCTGCAATTACCCAGGGTTGAGTAATTGGTTTCACCTGTATTAAAAGGTTGATATTTAAGCAGGGCTAAAAACCCTGTTCAGGTCTCTCTCGTTGGGTGCTAGACAGAAGCTGAGGTGTTGAAAGGTCCTCCTGGAAATGTCTATAAAGGTAACCATTATATATATTGAATCATTATAAGAGTTTTTTTTTTTTTTTGAAGAAGCCAGTAAGTAGCTTAGCTGCCCGGTTGTTAGATAGTGAACCATCACAGTTTAGTTAGTAACTCCAAGACGGAGCTAGGCTTTTGTTTTGTTTGTTTGCTCTTTTGTTAAAGTTTTGTGAATAAAGATACAGGCACCGACCTGTTTAAACAACAAATACTACGATTGACATCTTCTTTTACATTAGAGGACGGGGCTAAAAGTCCTGAATAAGACTGACACTGTCCAACAGCGCCAGAGTTGTCACTATAATATATATATATATATATATATATATATATATATATATATATATATATATATATATATATATATATATATATATATATATATATATATATATATATATATATATATATATATATATTATATATATATATATATATATATGGAAAACAGAAAGTACTGATTAGAGGAGAAACCTCAAAATGGAGCGAGGTAACCAGTGGTGTACCACAGGATCAGTATTAGGTCCTCTGCTATTCCTAATCTACATTAATGGTTTAGATTCTGGTATAGTAAGCAAACTTGTTAAATTTGCAGACGACACAAAAATAGGAGGAGTGGCAAACACTGTTGCAGCAGCAAAGGTCATTCAAAATGATCTAGACAGCATTCAGAACTGGGCAGACACATGGCAAATGACATTTAATAGAGAAAAGTGTAAAGTATTGCCTGCAGGCAATAAAAATGTGCATTATAAATATATGGGCGATACTGAAATTGAAGACGGGAACTATGAAAAAGATCTAGGAGTTTATGTTGACTCAGAAATGTCTTCATCTAGACAATGTGGGGAAGCTATAAAAAAGGCCAACAAGATGCTCAGATATATTGTGAGAAGTGTTGAATTTAAATCAAGGGAAGTAATGTTAAAACTTTACGATGCATTAGTAAGACCTCACCTAGAATATTGTTTAGTTCTGGTCACCTCATTACAAAAAGGATATTGCTGCTCTAAAAAGAGTGCAAAGAAGAGCAACCAGAATTATCCTGGGTTTAAAAGGCATGTTGTATGCAGACAGACTAAAAGAATTGAATCTATTCAGTCTTGAACAAAGAAGACTACGCGGCGATCTGATTCAAACATTCAAAATCCTAAAAGGTATAGACAATGTCGACCCAGGGGACTTTTTTGACCTGAAAAAAGAAACAAGGACCAGGGGCACAAATGGAGGTTTTTGTTTTTCTTGCTCTTATTGTATACCTTGTATTGTAACACTTGAAATGTATTTGCTTACGATTGTAAGTCGCCCTGGATAAGGGTGTCTGCTAAGAAATAAATAATAAAATAAATAATAGATAAAGGGGCATTCAGAACAGAAAATAGGAGGCACTTTTTTACACAGAGAATTGTGAGAGTCTGGAACCAACATGTTCCAGACCCTCACAGTTGTTCTTATGTCTCAATTGTGTCAAGGCTTAAAAATCCTTCTTTAACCTGTCTCCCCTTCATCTACACTGATTGAAGTGGATTTAACAGGTTACATCAATAAGGGATCATAGCTTTCACCTGGATTCAGATTCTATTTCATGGAAAGAGCAGGTGTTCCTAATGTTTTGTACACTCAGTGTATGTGTGTGTGTGTGTATATATAATATATATATATATATATATACTGGCAAGCTTTTTGTGTCCACATCAGAGTGACCATTCACAGTTTGCTGTGCCAAAGAAAGAAGTCATATAACAGTAAACATTTTTTTTTGTTGTTTTTTAGAAAGAGTCATACCTAGTCAGCAGAAAGTTATATAGCATAGAACTGAATAAGTTAACTACGATATAAAAGTTTACTAATTACATTAACAAACCTGTAGTTCCTTAATTAAATAAAAATGTGTGCATTAGTAGAATTATTTAGTAGCTCTACATATTTAATATGCCAACAGTCGTGCCATGATGGGAAGTGTTTCCGCAAGTCCTTGCTGATCCAGTTTGAATCGTTTGGTTAGTTGCTTGCTGACTTCTGCCTTAAAGGCTTGTGTAGCTCCCATGTCACTGTCTGTTGGCTTGAGCTTGCTGTCAATCAAATTTATAATGACAGGGTAAATGAAAGAAGCCCCACATGCTGTAGAGCTCCACCGTGTGGCGCAGTCGTTCAGAAGCTTGTTTTGTTTGTAGTCGAGCTGAACTTGTCGTTTTTTCAGCTCGCTAGTGGCCAATGCAGAGCGACGGAAATGCCCCACAACTCGTCTTGCTGCTTCAACTGCTTTGCAAATGTCAGGGAGACTTAAACCTGCCTTGATCACTAATTGTAGTGTGTGACCGGAACAGCCCAGATCTCCATTGCCAGATTCATATTGCTATCATTGTCATGAACCGTACAAAAAACATCAATATTGCACAATATTGTTCATACGTTCAGAAATATTTACAACAGTGTGTCTTTCAGACATAATTGCAGTTTGCTATACTTTAGATTTCAGCTGCCATGATTCCGTTATGTAATGTGCAGTTACAGAAATGTAAGTATCCATTATGACTGATGTCCAGAGATCAGTTGTGACAGAAACGCTTTGTGTTTTAAGTTCTGCGGCAAACTGGCTTTTTACGTTGTCATACTCGCATTGAATTTGTTTCCAGACGCTAGCGCGGGATGGAATTGTGTACCCAGGTTCAAAAAAATGGATAAGATCCTGAAACCCCTGCACATGAATTGCTGAAACTGGACGTACAGCTTTCACAACGAATGCTATTAGTTTTTCCTTTATTTCCTGTTTACGTCTTTCATTTATTGGGGGAAAAAAAAGTCATTTATTGGAAAAAAATTAAATGTTTGACTGCCTTTTCTGCGTATCACTTGCCTTGACTGCAGTGCCACTCGTTGCTTGACTTTCACCCGACAGGTTTAATGGATGTTTTCCTCTGAGGTACGCATGCATAGACGATGTGCTTTGGTTGTAATTTAGCACTTTCTGACAGTGTGCATTGTACTTCACGTTTGTCTTCCTGTTTTTTGAAGTACTTCCACACTAAACTAGTTTGTTGCGTTTCTTTTGATGCTGAAGTACTCATATCAGACGTATCATCCGCCATTTTAGCAAATGGTGTGAATGGTCACGTGACATTTCCGGTTAGCCGAATACCAGCGCTGAGGTTGACTACACTCAAATTTAGTCGACTAGTCAACCGTTTGGTGCTACTGTCGGAGACCCTCAACTCCAACCAGAAATTATGTCAGTCTCAAGTAAGTGTGCTGTAAGTTTTGTATTCTAAAGTAACATTTACACTTATCAGTCAAAAACAATAGTCTGTATATTGGTTTTGGTGTACTATTTAAAAGCTCTTGTGTGTTAATGTAGCTAACTACATTATTTGGTAACCTTTCAGTGAATTCTTGTTTTTTTTGCCCGTGAAATGTACTCAAAATGACCGTGCCGAAATCGTAGCCTTAGTAAAGATACATTTTAATGTATTGCCTTTTTATTTATGTATGTATTTATTCTCTCTGATCTTGTTAGCGTTCCATTGTTTTCCCTCATACAGCTATTACCAGCAGAGCCACTCAAGGGAAACATGACACTTTAATTATTTTTTTAATGTAATATTTATATGTATTGTTTCAAGAGTACACAGAATATTACAATGAAGAACAATTCATATTATAATAATACTATAACACATAATAAGAGAGAGGAGAAAAAAACATAAAGCAATGTGGATGATGTATATTAACAAAGCTCTTTTGTCTTTTATTCTTCAATGTTCCCCCACAATTAAGTTATATTTTACACTAATATAAGTTGGTGTCTTTTTTAACATTCCATAGTATGCATAGCCATAGAATATATTCCATACACTCTACTTTGGAAGAAAGCATACCATATTAAAAGTTCTGGTTGTATACATTTACCTAAGGTATTTTTTGCTTTTGGACAAATACATCCTCCTGCTTTTCTATCTGCTCAAATACACTTTCCATTAATTATATTTTTAGAAAAAACAACTACAGGTTGTATCAATTGTTTACCTTATTTGTCCGAAATGCAAAACATGTCAGAGAAGTCAGCAATATCATAAATTATAAAATCATATATCCTGGAAAATAACAAATATACAAAGCCATAACTAGATTGCCATGAAAGCAAGACTGACCGTATACTTGACAAATATTCTTTCAGTGTATGCTTAAAAACATGCTTACTCATCATGTCCTTTGAGAGGCAATTTCAGATCTCTAGAGCTTTATACACAAACACCTTTCTGACAGCGGCAGGAAACAAATTAGAGCAGGTGTCTCTTGTATTACTTATGCTTTTTTGGCACAATTCTCCATTGACAGTTCAAGTATGTTGTCAAAAATGCTTCAGAGTTGTGCAGTTTTGCTTTGCAAACATTGTTGTCTGTTTTACTTTTTAATTTTGTATTTGACCAATGCATACAATGAAACAAATTAATAAGCAGAATACTCCTACACCCTTTTGTTCTTATTTGTAAATGGTGATCAATTTATTATTTTACTGCCTGCATTCTACATAAATCAATATGTTGTTATATAAGGGAGAAGTGGCTGGTGGATTTCTTTTTTTTTTTTTTTTCACCATTACCAATGATTTTAGTCTGCACTATGTAACCATGGGTGGTGAAGTTGTATTTAGACACCTCTGCTTGGGTGTGAAAATTGCCAAGTTGATCAATTCTGTCTCTTGAGCATAATGGAATACGTATTTCCCAACCTGCAACTGATTTCTATTATTGATAACACAGACAGACAGGTTAAACAGTGGCCTGCCATTTTTTTTGTATTTCTATGTATCTCATTGCTTTACTTCTATTGTCAGCTTATTGATGGAATAAAAATGTGTTTGGATGGTTATTTATATAATTTGTTAGCGCTGTGTAGCATTGTCTGTCTTGGGTGGTTTGTTCCCATAAATCCTTTTCCAGCTCATAAAAATAGCATGTGAGAGACATTGGTACAGGTAAGAAGAGTTTAATTAGTTCCAGTGACCAAAAGAAAAAACAAATCGGTGCATCAGCTAGTGTCGTCATCTGCTGTAGTTTTAAGAAATAAATGTAATTATAATTTTTCATTCAAGAAAAACAGAAATTGTTCTCCAAAAATCAAAGATATCTGACTTATGTTACTTCCAGTTTCTCTGGCTTTATATACCTGTAACCAATCCTACTCAAGCAAGCGAGTATATCGGTTTCTTTAGAACATAAGAACATAAGAACATAAAGTTTACAAACGAGAGGGTCCATTCAGCCCATCTTGCTTGTTTGGTTGTTAGTAACTTATTGATCCCAGAATCTCATGAAGCAGCTTCTTGAAGGATCCCAGGGTGTCAGCTTCAACAACATTACTGGGGAGTTGGTTCCAGACCCTCACAATTCTCTGTGTAAAAAAGTGCCTCCTATTTTCTGTTCTGAATGCCCCTTTATCTAATCTCCATTTGTGACCCCTGGTCCTTGTTTCTTTTTTCAGGTCAAAAAAGTCCCCTGGGTCGACATTGTCTATACCTTTTAAGATTTTGAATGTTTGAATCAGATCGCCAGTAGTCTTCTTTTGTCAAGACTGAATAGATTCAATTCTTTTAGCCTGTCTGCATATGACATGCCTTTTAAACCCGGATAATTCTGGTTGCTCTTCTTTGCACTCTTTCTAGAGCAGCAATATCCTTTTTGTAACGAGGTGACCAGAACTGAACACAATATTCTAGGTGAGGTCTTACTAATGCATTGTAAAATTTTAACATTACTTCCCTTGATTTAAATTCAACACATCTCACAATATATCCAAGCATCTTGTTGGCCTTTTTTTATAACTTCCCCACATTGTCTATATTTAAAACAAAATTAAAATCTCTCCTGCTGTCTGCTGACACAACCGTTGGGCTTTTAAACAAGGTCGGGTTCGGCATAGAATTCTATTGTGCTCGCCGCGGACGGGAAGGACTGTATCATGGAAGTTGTTTAGTCCACATATCATCTCATGCTGGTTTACAATCTAGGGAAATTATTGGTGTGAAAACAACCTCTGAAATTATTGGTCAGCTTCTCTTGAAGACCACAAAATCTGAGTAGGATCGTTTCCTACACCAAAAAAAAAAAAAAAAAACCACTCGGAAGCTCCTCCCTCGATGTCAAGTGCCAGTGTAGTTAGTGTTTGGCTGTTCCGTGAATCCTCCCTAAGACGTGGGAAATCAGTCTGCTTTCAATTCCCAAATGCCATTTTATCTAAAAAATGTTACATAAATGGGAATGTTCAATGTAATGTTTACAAAAAAGTACAGAATATGTATTCAGGGACCTTTTTTTTTCTCAGTGGAAGGATACATAACCCAGGGCGTGCGGTAAGAATTGTCTTACGGGACGCCCTGTCATGGGTTATTTCTTACTTATCTCGTGTTAGGAATCAGGATAAGTTCCCACTCTTGTTCCATGGGAGATGACTTAAGTTTCATTTGGTGAACAAGGCACCGGAAAACTCAGAATGACACACATTATATAATAATATAATATAATAATAGTGTTGCTACCTGTTCTTCCAGTGGTCCATACATATGTAAATATGAGGTAAAATAAATAGTGTATAAAATAACAACCTTTGAAATGTATGCTACGAGTGACCCTAAAACCTGTCTTCCCTTGTACAAGGTGTGAGCAGCTTTTTGAGTGAAAGGTGTATGTGGCAGAGATGGATGGTTCTTTGATATAAACAGCTTCATTTATTTGAAGTCTTCCCACTGATGATGGGAATGAGAATGTAGAGATGGGAGCCCAGCTAACAAGATTTAAGTTTTTGCAGGTATCGGGCTTTTAAAGACTGTCACCCACACCTGTGGTGGTTTTGACAGACTCACTGAGAGCAGAAACTGACCCAAGACTGTCACAGCTACTGGAAGCAGAATGATCTTTGGGATACAAATTGAACATTTGTAAAACTGCAACAAATATTGTAATGACTGTAATGTGTTTTAAAAGAATATAAAGTCAACAGAAATATTAAACAAATTGTTAAAACACACTTTTCAGAAAAAAAAAAATTGTAATGTACTCTGTATTAGTCTATGAGACTATTGTAGGATTCCATATTCCTGTTTATTCTAGTATAACAGTAGAAACATTTTATTAGTGAATGTGTAAGGTCAGGCCGACCTGCTGAAAGTTCCAAACCTCCCCTATCAGGCATAAGCATCTTTTTTTTAATTAGAAAAAACTAAACTATTTTTAAATAGAAGACTGTGATATTATAACAACAAGAAACTTAATATAATAACTTTAGTAAATGCATGAATGTTAGTCTGTATCAAAGTATAGCAGTTCTTAGTTTTAATATTCAGGGTTGATTTGCTGCCAAGCAGGTGCCTAATTAAAAATTATCCTCTTGCCTTCTGTACATATCAATGGAGTAAAATAAAATTACAGTTTATAAAAGAGACTGCTGTATTGAAGTATCTGAATTAGAAATACATGTTATAAAATCATTTAAAGTTAAACTGTTATACAAATAAAATTAATATTGTTGAAAGAACATATTACAGTTAAGAATGAGAGAAGTTAAGTAATAACTGTCAGCATATTGTAATAATTGTACTGTGTTTTAAAGAATATAAAACCAGCATAAATAATATTGCAGCAAATTATGAACAGGTTACAAGGATTTGAACTAAGAAAACTGAGCAAGTGTTAATGTTAGAAAAACAGCTTGTCTGTATGCCTTTGTTAGTAGAGTGCACATACACTCTTGGAAGCTGGTCAGACTTAAAAATAAATTAATAAAGACTATTGCACGTGGAAGCCTGTGTTAACCTTGGCAGCAGCAGGCATCTGGGGGAACTAAACACAGAAGCTAGGTATTGCAAATTAACAAAAAGAAAAAGTAACCCTTGCTAGACAGAACAATATTTAAAACTAAAAAAGCTATGTTATACCTAGCTGAAAGCAGTCTCTGAGCTAAACACATGTATTTTACTTGGTAGCAAGGACCCTGTGAACCATGAGCTCAAATTCAATTCATTTTGAAAAGGGAGACACCGGTATTTTTTTTAGATATATTGATCACTTAAAGATAAGAGCTGTCAAAACAGAGCAAATAATTGTTTAATTGGGTCTTCTGATGTGTTAAATGGAGGAAAAACTATAAAAGCCAAGGTAAAACCTCAGTCAAGTGTCACTCAACTTAGTACTACAAGCTGACGTGATCCATGCTCTGAGGATCTCTGAAAAAGCTGGTTGATGTTTGGTCGTATTCAGAAGTCTGCCTTTAAAGACAGCTCTTGTTTTTACATTGTATTCTACAACTACATTTCCATTTAGTGGAAGGTAAGAAATACTGAATCTATATCTCATTTATATCGATGCATTGCTATAAGGTATAGGAATTATATTATAGCTTTGGAGAGTTATATATTGGATGCTTTAGGATTTAGCGGCGGGTGCTTCAGCAGTTTGCATGGCTAGCCTAAGGGCTGGGTATGTGATAACCATACCTGTATAATTGTGTTGAAGTATTAATGCTGTTAAACCTGTAAAGGCACTGGAATCGCCCAGATTGCCTATTAGCAGGGATCCAAAGTGGCTTGCAACCACTCGATCCATTATTAAGCATTTAAACAGAAGGAGCACTACTACTGCTCTGATTTGTTAAAACTTCAAATTAAATGAGTCATGATGTTATTGATTATTAAAAGTTGTCGCGATACGTTGCAAGCTCAGTGCACAAACAATCCACTACAGGAGTCCAAAACATGTCTGTCCTCCTTAAATGTCTCCCCTCAATTTAAGAGTGTGCTCAGAGCAATAAAAGAATTATGTCTGAATCTGACACATCAATACACTTGACTTGACTGCATCCAGCAGAAGGGCACTGTTTCACTTCAGCCACAATGCAATCATTTCAGATGCCCTTTGCTTTGTTTTGTTTTTACTTCCTTCCCTTTTGGTTTCAGCCTTTGTCTGAGCCCAAAGAGATTCAAGGTGAGAGCAAGATCACATCCAGTGAAGTAATGCTGTCAGCCACCTCATCATCATAATCTTTCTTGAGTTACCTCTGCCTCCTAACCTCTCGATTGATTGTGTCACAGACTACAGCAAGCCGAGGTGGGGGTTGAAAACTCTACCGAAGTTGAGCTCTCCGGCAAGCCTTTTGCCGCTTGAAGAAGAAGGGCCTGCTGAGAAAATAATCAGTGCATTTACTTTAGATCTAAGTGATTCCAACCAGGTCGATACTTCATGCTGATGTGTTGAAAACATTTTCTTTTAAACTCCTGGAGGTTTTGATTTCAGCTGGAAGATGGCCGCATCTCGTCACTTGTCTTGTTTGGAAGTTGTTGTGATGCATAGATGGTTTTTATACCCGGCCAAAACATCTCTGTCTCGTTGCAGTGGTGAATACTAATAGGGAATGAACTGTTTTTCTTGTTATACAGTAGTTTGGTTGCTTTGTGAAATTCCTATAATGGGTTTAAACTTCTACAAATATTGAAGCAGTATTTGACTTCAGAATGTCTTCCAGTGAGTTGAAGAATATGTGGTTTTGGTTATCTTGACGAAAGTAAGAATGTCCTCCAATGATTGTATCCTTCTATTTGGTCTGTGGTGATTGGATTTCCACAGCAGCATTACAAAGTGGCAAATGTTGACACAAAATCATTGCACTCTTAAGAAATAAAGTTGAATTAATAGTTCCCCACTTATAAAAGTTAAGTTTACTAAAAGCACAGCAAAGTGTAATAAATCATAGGGAAAGTGTGGTAAAGCATACTGTAGGTTAGCATTGTAAAGCCCCGGGAGAATAAGGTAAAGCATATTAAAAAACATGGAAAACTATGTCACGGCGCAAAATAACCGGCGGCAATTGTCGCAGTGCCCAAGCTGCTTGCCGCAATGCCTCCCAAATAAAAAAAAAGACTTGCGGCAAAAGTAGCTGACATTCTACCGAGGTCAAACTGGGGTTTCAAACTATAGCTGGTAGTATTTATATTACTGCTTGGTATTGACTATTCCACCTGCAAATCTATGTTACGTGGCAAACCAGAGAAAATTAACGAGTCTTTTTTACTTTTATCAGAATTTTTACATGAGCATCAGCACTGATGATGCAAAAAAATAACCAAGGACACGACCTCGGTGTCCTCATAGCTAGTTACGGCCATGCCTTTAAACCCGCCGGTCATTGCCGCAGATGTCTGTCAGCACCAGCACATCTGATCTACAACCCATTCACAAACTTGCTCAGCGCCAGCTCGCCCATTCTGTCATAATTTTGTTTAATTCTGTCTGGTCCTGCAAGAAAATGACTCATTATCATAACGTATTGTTGTTGCCATTCTTTTTACTATGCCCCTCCTAGCACTAAAGCCACGAGAAAGACGTACTATATCTTTGGTTAATGACGGGCAAACAGAGGGAGGGCTGTCGTGCCGAATGTTGCCCCTTGCTGAATTTTGCACTACTTTGAGATGCGCATGCGTGCGTGTTTCGTTGAAGTTTGTCCGTGTGATTTGCTTAAGCTATTAAATGTATTAAATCACCGTGGTTTACCATGAACTTTCGGTATTACAAATTACATATACATTTTAAACATTAAAACATTATAAAAACATCAAACACAAAAGAGCTTGTGAACGACAATGTCCTCACATTAAGTTACATTACATTACAAATACCGGTATGTGTTTAGAGACTAAAATTAAAAGGTAGACTAATTTTAAAATCATCTAAACATATAAATCACTCACCCTTTTCCATACACTACATGTGTAATACCAGTACAGTATTAGTAAACCGTAGTCTTTTATTAGCAGTGAAATATTGCACCACAGTACCTGAATTGCAAATAGCAGTATGAAAAGATTGATGCATAATCCAGATAATGTTAGCGTACTATTAAATGCTTAATGCAAGTTTCAGTAAACCAAAACGTAAGCAAGAATTATAAAATATAGCAAAGGATGGTTTAGCATAATAAATATAGTAACAAAACATGGCAAAGCAAATGCAGACACATACACAAATGCCAATAATGTTACAAAAAAGCTACATACTGTATATTTGGATAAAGGCATCAGCTAAATTAATTATGTAGCTCTCTATATTTGAAGGATGTATAACAGTATACAAAAATGAAAGACACAGATTTAAAACATGATTTCCATTACATGAGAGCAGATGAGAAAACTTCATGCTGATTTGAACTCGGCTCTCGCCAAGATAAGCACCAACTAAAACGTAGCTTTATAGTAAACTAAAGTGATCCATCTGCATCTCTATCCATTTGCGTTTCCTTCCATCTGATGATGTAGATATCCTTCTGCCTGGTGTTGATGGCTGAAGTGTAATGCTGGCTCCAGGGATCAGCTTATTTTGCCTCCCCAGCGCATCAGCACACACAACGGCTGCAATGCTGGCTCCGGGGATCAACCACAGTGCGGTCTCCCCAGCGCATCAGCATGACAGCCATCTGAATTGAGCCAAGTAGGGTAGATCTCTGATTCAGTCAGTGGTCTCCGACGGTCGGAATGACATCATCCGCACTGCCGCGAGCTGCGTCTTTTTTAAAAAGTTGTACGGCCTTTGCTTGTGTGTCTGCGACCACAAAACGCACAGGGTTGGATGATGTTGAAAAAAATCCAACATGTGTCGCATGGTCGCAAGCCAGTGAAGCGCGATAGAGCAAGTTTTTGAGGAACTCTTAATAGAATAAGTTCATAAACAGAACAGGATTTTAAAATTGCCACTAAACCAAATAAAATTAAAGCATAAATGAACGTTTGCTAAAATGAGTATTGGTGCTTAAAAACCATGCACAGCAAACACTTGTATAATAATAACAATAACAATGAATGCAATGTATTTATTTGTATTGTTATTCTTTTATATATAATTGCATGTTATGGGCAATCAAATCAGTAACGTTGCTCAGCTGTTCAGTACGTCTGATCTGAGGCAGTATGGAGAACAGCTGATCAGTTTTACTTGTTTGCTGCTCATAGTAATTAAGCAACAGTATTCATTTTAGCAAATACATAGGAGCCAATGTACACATTCACTTCATTCAGTTTAGGGGCAATTTTAAAATCCCGTTCTGTCTCAAAGTGTCCCAGGATTGTGTTGGCAACCCTAGTCACAAGTCCACACCGTGCTACACCCTGCTGTGCTACAATATATAGTGTGTATATATCATTGATTGCACCCTCTATCTGCTGAAGTAGAAATCTGTATCATAGTTTTTGCATTATTAATTAGTAGTAGATTAACCACAATGTTGATTTTGGTATGTCAATTATACAATGTGGATAATTATGTAGTGTCAAATAACTTAATTTTATAGTTAAATTATTTAATTGATCATGTATGTAATTTTAGTTGAAAGTCAATTGTTGAGAACTAATGGAAATCACACAATGTAGACATGTCTGTAAATTACTAAATGACTTGATTATAATTGAATTATCTAATTGAATTAGTATGTGTATATAAGTAACTCCAGCTGTAATTGAAATTATTGTGAACCTACAAAGACCTGTTGTGTCGAAATGTGTAGTTCTACTAGCTTTTTGTTTGTTTGTTTGTTTTAACTAATAAAATTAGTTATTATATCAAGTAATTGTTTGGTTTTGCCTATGCCTATAATTGTTTGGTTTGGCATATAATGAAAAAAACATTTTGAAGAATGCTTTTTAGAAAATAAAAGCTATTACTACATGGTACTGTAAAACTCTGCAAAGCTTTTATGAAACAACTTTATGTAAGTAATAATAAGTACACATATATTTAACATTCACTTACCCGATAATCCCATCTAGACACTCTCTGCCCTCCATGCAGTGGCTTTTCTGTTAATATCTTTGTATACAACTCTAGGAATTTGGAAACTGTTAAAATCAATTTTTCTTCCATTTTCCATCTTTCTAGCAAAGGCGCCTCCTACTTTCCCCTAATTTGGTTGCTGGTATTATGTGTGGCAAAAGTTGAAAATATTTTTCATCTCCTGCGAGTCGCTCTGTGTGCCGCTTCCCTCTGCTGCTGCGCGCCACAGTCAGTGTGATCGCCTTCATTGAAAAGAATGGCTTCAACATTTAAGCCACGTGGCACCGCCGCATCGCGTTCGGTGTGAACGCCCTTTTACAGTTGCGCAGACACTGCAGACCGAACAACTTATTTGACCACTATCGTTATTAAACTCCAGTCATGGGTAAATCTTCAGCCAGTTTGCCTGAAAATCTTTTTCAACTTTCTCTTCGCCAACATTGCTTATAGTGCTATTGTATCACAAAGTCTGTATCTAAGCCTCTAGTCTAATCTATATATTAGTCAGTGGTGTGTGACCGAGTTTAGTAAAAATACCTTGAGGTATTTATTTTTTGCCAAATTACCTTTTGTATTTTTTCATTATAAAAATGTATGTTGTTTTCAAATTGGATATTTTTATGCCATTTGATTTTTACAATGGAAAAGTGACCTATATTTTATTTTTGTAACAATTAGTTTGTGAATCACTCAGAAAACATGGATTTGTGTTTGTTTGAATTCAAATTTCATCAACATAATAGGCTCTGTATTTCTTTATGAATGAGTATGAAATTGCCTTGGTGCCCTTGGTTTGGATTTATTTTTTGCTTTTTGCCCCCTAGAACTGCTTTGGTACCCCTGATTTTTCACGCCCAACGAAGGCAACATTGCCTTCCCCTTCATGACCTTAATTTCAGGCCCTGCTATGGTAAATAAATTAAATGTTAAAAACATGGGAAAACTGCAAAATGACTGTGTAAATGTATAGTTGTAAACTTGTATAAGGGTTGATTGGTGTCATAGGTGTCTTCAGAAAATTCATATTTAGGCACAGTTACCTCCCCTGGGTGACACTATATGTTTACAGTATTAGGGTTGATCTTGACATTTTCAATTGATCAATTACTCATCCAATCTACAATCAATTAATTGGTTAATCACACCTGTTTGCTAGTGATATTAACTTGTATTGAAAGACAATTAAAAGTAATCACTTTTAGTGACACAATCTGACATTTTCTTTTGAGCTGTACTGCCCATTTGAGTTTCCTTCAGCCAAATGTCATACCTAAAAGGAAAAAAGATTAAAAAAAGAATACATCAAGAGCGTATGTATTACTGTAAATTACCAGTTGCATTACAACCTGGAATACTGTATTTAACAGATCTCTTTTTGGTATGCCGCACACGTTCATGTTTTAGACTAACAAATATAACATAATGAGTGCCAATTTATTTAGGTTAACGGAAGAAAAATGTAATTTATTGAGTGTTATTTTATTTTAGTTAGCTGAAGAAAAAGTACGACATAACTGTTCATTTTCTGATACCGTTTGGGTCTACCTTCCTGTTGCCCTTTTGACCAAAGTCTTTAGTACACTCTGCCATTTTTCAAGATTTATTTTTCGTTGACCATTTTTTATACCACACTTAGGTAGACAAGATTAATCTATCTTTTTTTTTAATCTATCAAAGCCCACAGGTGTGATTAATCGATTAATCATTAATATCAATTCAATTCTAACTATAAACTAAGTTCACACACACCAGTAGTTTCACATACAGTTATTACATATTGTATTACACTTAATGACTGTAAGTATTTATATGGTCCCAGGTAATGAAGTGGTAAATACCCCAGTGACAGGAAGTTAAATATAGGAATCTGACACTACAGCATAGTCTACAGGTCTCTACCTATGTGCTGTATCATACATGTATACAGTAAAACCTTAGGCATGATGTACATTTTAAACAGGTCACAGGAGACTGCCAAATTGCCACTTTCTCAGCCAAAAGTATTAATTTTGAAGTAGATTCTGGCAAATCACTAGCAGTAATTCCTCAGTGTAAGAGGCAGTATGATATTTATCAAGAATGATTTTACTGTTACAGTAATGTGGGAATAGTCAGAGTGGATATGATATGCCTTTCGTTTATTGAGATTGTTTGGAGTGTCCTAATACACTTGCTGGAATAAGTATACTTGTTTTTTTTTTCCTCTTACAATTTACTTAGCAAATATTTATTGATCCCTTTTTTCCTTCATACAGAATTACTGATCCATTTTAGAAAATCAGATTTTCACACCTTTTACGAGAATGTGCACAGCGCAGCTCCCAGGAGGTTGCAGAGGAACTTGACTTTGACAAGAAACCCCATGGCGATAGCATACAAGTGCCTATAGGCTCATTCCTGATCTGTATTAGAGGGAGGTAAAAATAGTTTTATACATTATAGTACTTCAGGAATCAGCGCAATCTGCAAGCTTCTTTTCAGGGGCAATCTGTAGTTTTTAAAGACCTCTGCTCTGAGCCGTGATTGTCTGGATGGCTGATAGTGATTTTGAACAATCCTCAGACTGTATGATGTCAAAATGGATTCTAACACTGTTAGAATTATTAATGTTCTATAGAAGAATTGTATTAAATAAAAGGGTTCGGATTTGAAATATAGTTGCTTTGTAAATAGGGTCACTTTTTTTTTTTTTATAAGTAGCCTACAAAACTGTAGAAGTGTGCTCAGCAAGTTGACAGCACAGTAATTTATAATACAAAAATAAAATAAAGAAATTATGTGTTTAATATTTCAGATTATGGGGTAGATGTACTAAGATGGGCCAGTCGCAGTGTAAACGTACCGCAGTTTGCATTTTTACCCATTTTAATATATATATATATATATATATATATATATATATATATACACAATATATATTAAAATGGGTAAAAAAATGCAAACTGTGGTACGATATATAAATATATATAATATATATATATATATATATATATATATATATATATATATATATATATATATATATATATATATAAAAAAAAATAAAGGCAGTTTAATCCCATAAGATTCTATAGTGGGGCCCCAACCTTCACCCCCAGAAAGCTTTTCGTAATCATACAGTAGCCCCTCGCTAAACCGGACATGTTTGTCCGACATAAGGAGGTGTCTAAAAACAATACAATAAAATCACACACACATACATGTACAGTTCTCTATGTATTTTAAATAGAAATCATTATGCTGAAATAACAGTAATGTGTTTTGGGTACGCTACACATTATGTAAAAATATAAATCTGTACAGTAGGCCTATACAGTATACAGTACAGTAGTAAAATCAAATGAATACCTATTATTATTATTATTATTATTATTATTATTATTATTATTAACTTGGTCTACTTAGTAGCCTAGACAATTAACACACATTATTAAACAAATTGTTATAATGCTGCATGCTGATTGGCCAATCAGTGGTTCTAAGCCGTGATATAATCCCCGGTATAGTAACTGCTGGGTAAATCACTAGACCTGTGCCACTATGGTATCATTGTGCCTATTGAAATAATGGTAATAATGATAATAATAATAATAATAATAATAATAATAATAATAATAATAATAATAAAAAACACCTGTCAAAATACCTGGCACTCGTGGAATATTCCACTGAAGGCATCACTTTTGAGCTGTTTGCACAGATGACAATCAATAAATGGGTAGAAATAGAAGCTGCATCGGCTCATATTTGCAAGTCTCCCAAAAGCGAAGAAAAGAAAAAGTTAAACTATCACGCTGAGGTACAGAACTCTAACATTGATGTGCTAGAAAAAACTAGAAATGAAATGAATCCCGCCAAACAAACCAGTTGGGCTGTTAAATGTTTTAATGACTGTTTTAATGAAGAGCTGAATAATATCCTTAGAGATTTTTATGGAACAGTCCGAAACTGTAAAGACGAGCAATACGGAATCAGCAGCTATGTTGGGCTCCATGCTGGACTGAACAGGCATTTAAATGACCCCCTGTTAAGTTTATCCTGGTGACTAATGAGCGACATAAAATTCACAAGCTCAAACAACGTGTTTGTGGGTACAATTAAAAAACTTAGTCGAGAAGGCCGGGATAAAACACAACATCATCATGCAATAACTGAAAGAGATTTTCAAATAATCAAACATTCTGAAGGCCTGAACCCTGACACAGCTGTTGGTCTTGTGAGTAAAGTTTGGTTTGACGGCCAGTTACATTTTGGACGCAGGGGAGAAGAAGGAAACAGACCACTACTGGCAGATTCTTTTGTTATAAAAACAGATGAAAACGGAGTTAAGTATGCCACCATGACCTTTAACGAAAGTACAAAAAATAACAAAAAACACAATAGGGACTAACTTAACAAGGGCAGCAGTGTGGAGTAGTGGTTAGGGCTCTGGACTGTATATATACTGTAAATCTGTAAAGCACACAGTCATACACGCCATACACGTGTATGACTGTTTATCAAAGAGGATACCTTTTTTGTCATACAATACAAGACTAATAAAGATTTTTTTTTATTAAAATAAATAATATGTTGTTTTACCCTACGTTAATTGTTAGCCTGCCTGTGATAGCATTTGCTTTTTGAAAATACCTGCTTTGGGGATGTTTACTTAGATCACAAAGGCAAACCTTTGCCCTGGAGGCCACTCCCCGATTTTTTGTCTGATACCCGGCAGTAACGCAGGCATAAAAACTCGGGGCAAAACATGATACTAAAGTCACTTACAGGGCAAAGTCTGATTGTGCTCATTTGCCCCTAACTAGGGCCTCATAATCAGGCGATACAACCTTTGCCTTAGCATTAGTGCCTTGCCTGTGATCCAATTTGTGCCCTTCGTCATGGAAATACCTTCTATTTAAAACAGCGCAGTTCCTATATTCAACCGCCAGGTGGTAATAAATAATAAAAAAGTAAATAACAACACCTTAATGCTGCAGGCGCCACACACACACTCATGTTTAGTTTTACTCAAAAATAAAATTCCTTGTTCTCTGTTCTCCGAACAATATATAAAAAGATGTCAGTTTTAAGTTCCAGTTTTGTTTATTCCCCAAGTGTAGGCTCTGGGGGATACAACATTTATTAGATAGATGATAATTAAAAGTATCTTTCGAGTTAAGGTGAGAAAAAGTAGTAGATATAGAATTATGGGTAATCGGGATATGCAAATGTCAACATTGTAAGAGCTAAAAAATCGTGTGAAAGTCGCCAAAAGGCTTCTATATTCACCACGTTTTAAAAGTCAGAGTACAGCAACTACAGACATGTTTCACCCTGTTTGGGGCTCACCAGTGATAGATAGATAGATAGATCTTTCTGTTGTGAATAATAATGAGTTATGTTAGTCGGAATCCAAAAATATGCTGACATACTGTATAGATTAATACAATGTATTTTATTCCTTGATTGTTCTCAAGCTATACATTATATAGAGGTAAATCTAATTTGTATCAGTTTACCAGTGGTATAAAAACTATATATCAGAACGGTTGGTCTGGCTTGGGCTTTGGCCATTTGAACTCTGCTGTGTAACAAATCGACAGGCATCTATCTGAGCTGAAGGCAGAATGTTGAGAGCAGAGAGTGTAGAGGAAATGCCGACTGCATGAAGCGGTCTGAGTCGGAGCAGTTCTAGAATACTTTATTATATCTCAGAGGGGATGGCGTGCACTGTAAGTAGCTTGTGTCTCTCTCTAACGCACCGAATGCCAGGGTCAGATTAGTGCTCTTTGGGCTTTGATGCTGTAGAAGGTCAGTTGGGGAATCGATGAACAAAAAATGAACCCTCACTTTCCTCGAATCAATGCTTTTTTATTTATCTGAAGTGGGCCTGCTGGGTTGTATGGCTTCCTTAGCTTCAAAGAACCTTTTTTTTTTTGCACAGCTGCTTTAATAGACTGAGGGTAGGATACATTTTTCAATATGCAGTTGTAAATAAAGCTACAATGGTGTGAGTGTTTCTGAATAGTCATAGTGTTGCCGAAAAGGAGCCAAAAGAGATGTTTATTTTCGATTATGAAAAGGCCAGACAATGAGCATCTATTTGAACTTTCTGCATTTATTGTTATATTTTTCTTATTTGACTTTTACTGGGAGGAAAAAACACCAGGTTTGAATGGTTACATACATTATCACAAAGCAGTTTCAACAACAGCTTGCTTTCTTTCTTTCTTTCTTTCTTTCTTTCTTTCTTTCTTTCTTTCTTTGTTAAATAAAATTACATATTTCATTTATTTCAGCAAAACTTGAATTGTAATACTTTGTCAGGATTTAGCAAGGTTGCAAAACAATTGTAAAGCAGGTGGACTGAGTGAAGGGGTATAGTTGAATATCAGGCTGCCTGAATATACCATGTAAAGTAAGGTTTTTAATCTATTGACATCTAACACAGACATCTAGCCACAGAAGAAGCTGAAGTACGTTTGACACAGAAACAGCAGAGGATGCTGCTGTCCCAGCTGAAAAAGGGGTTTTAGAACAGTACTTTATACTAAAAACTATTTCCAGTCACACTATGTTCTGAATAAGCAGTACTGGGACAAATCTTTTAACATATAAACAAGCATTGCTTGAAATGTGTTTGGTGGCAAAGACAACCCTGCTCATCTCAAACATAATTTATATAGATTCTTACTATGTCATAACATTTCAAATATTTTCACGTTATAGTAATCCTCCCTGCCATCAGGTTTTAGATGTGAAGTTTTTATTGATATGAATTTATGTGAAAAATGAATTATGTAATTAATTACAGAAAAAGGAAGCATGTACTGTATAATGGCTTGATGTTTACATCATACCAATTACATTTTAAGATTGTGTTAATAACTTTTAAATTACTGACTTATTATAAAATATGACTGTTTTCCTCCTCCTTTTTAGCACTATAAAAAGTAAAATGAAAACTACAAGGATGAATGTGCTTTGGTACTGGTTTGTATTATGAATGTTAGGCATGATGTGATCCTGGTCCGTTTGAGGTTTAATGTGTGTCATATATGTGTCAGATGATCTTTGTGGACTGTGCGCTGCTTGATAGAGGAAAGTCTCTAGAGGCCTCTCTGAATGACAAACTGTACTGCGTGGAAACTGAGGTGTGCTAAAATAACACTGGGGGACTGGAGGCAGATACTGTACCCAGCAGAGATGAGCTCTGTACACCACTAAGAAAAATGGTTTGTCCTGCCTGCAAATGAGGTGTTTTGACTTGGTGGATCTTTATCCTAAAATAAACAAATACATATATATATATATACATGTATTAAATGCATTTATTAATGTTATGTATCCAGGATAATATATATTTATTTAACTATATTTATGGACACCAGGGAACCAGGCCATATGATCAGAATTACACATTCATATAGACATTCAAAATTATTTTGTTGAATTACACTTTTCTGCTCAGGAAAGCATATATGTTTCTGTTTAAAAACCAAGACTGTATATGTTATGTAAGTACAGTATATATAAATGAATCTGAAGATTGTTCTTGTTAACATATATATGTATATTATTATATGTTATTCATGTTAACACATACAGTGCCTTGCGAAAGTATTCGGCCCTGTGGCAGGAATGGCTGAGTGGTCTGACGTCACGGCAGAAGAAGGGACAACCAAAAACAAAAGGTATGGTGCAGTGGCGCGGGCGCCGTTTTATTTAAAGAATCCAAAAAAATAAATAAAATATCCAAACAGAAAACACTTGCTCACAGAGCAAAATAAAACAAGTAAACAAAAATAAATCTCGAACACAAAATATATAAACAAAGGTCAGGCTGGGCAAATAGCTGTCACTGATCCTTTTACTTTTACTTTCGTTTTGTTTCTCTCCTCCCGTTCTCTCCTCTCACTCCAAACACCCACCACGAGTGCCGAGAGCTGCAGGCTTTTATTAACAGGTGACCATCTCCCAATTAGCAACAAATTAAATCACCTAATTACTTCGGGAGATGGCCACCTTCTGCACGAGTTTTAATTATTACTCCTGGCAGAGGACGAGCACCGATCTCGCCTCTGCCAGGACACGTTTAAAAATAAACAAAACAATAACACGGCGCCATCATAAATAATAAATCATAATAAACGAAAACAATAATCTGCACAGGGGCGGAGGATGAACCCCGATCTAAAATAAACAAAACAATGTACAGGGCTGCTGGCCCTGTTACATATCCCCCCCATTAACGCACACATATTAACGCCACCTCCCCTCAGTCTCAAAGTCCCGGAAGAGGGGAAGCAAGTTGTTTCTGGGGGGGTGGCCATGGTGGAATCTCCGGCACCCCCAATTCTTACTGGCCCGGCAGCTCCCTCTTCCGGGGCTCCCTCCACACTCTCTCCTGCCACCCAGTGCGGCTGGGAAGCTGGTCTCCTGACCTTCCCCCTCCTCTTCATGGCCAGCAGTTCCCCTCCGTGGGGCTCTGACCACACAAACTCCTGCCCATGAAAGTGCGGCTGGGGGCTGGTCTCCTGACCTCCCCCTTCTTCATGGCCGGCAGTTCCCCTCCGTGGGGCTCCGACCACACATGTCTCCGGCAGCGAGGTTTCTCGGACCTCTCCCCCCCTTTCTTCATAGCCATCAGTTCCCCTCCGTGGGGCTCCGGCCATATGTGGCGACCCCAGCGGATCCCTGGCGATCCCAGGCGGCGGATCCTTCCCTGGCGACCCCAGGCGGCGGCAGCTAAATGGGAGGCGGCGGCAGCGGCAGCGGACCCCGGGCGGCGACGCGGACCCTCGGGGAAGCGGCAGGACCGGCAGCAACCCTGGAGACACAAAGGGGACACAGGCGACCCCAGGCGATGCCGGCGCGGGAGGGGAGCCCCTGGCCATGAAGGCGGCAGGAGCTCCACTTCTCCCAATGGTGGTGGTGGTGGAGGTGGAGGTAGCTCCTGCTCCTCTCCTCTTGAATCCTCCCCTTCAGGCGGCCAAGGCGGCAGGGGCTCCTCCCCTTCAGGCGGCCAAGGCGGCAGGGGCCCTCCCCTTCAGGCGGCCAAGGCGGGGGCTCCTCCCTTCAGGCGGCCAAGGCGGCAGGGGCTCCTCCTTCAGGCGGCCAAGGCGGCAGGGGCTCCTCCCCTTCAGGCGGCCAAGGCGGCAAGGGCTCCTCCCCTTCAGGCCAAGCCAAGGCGGGGGCTTCCTCCCCTCAGGCGGCTGCCAAGGCGGCAGGGCTTCCTCCCCTTCAGGCTGCTTGAGAGGCGGCAGGGCTTCCTCCCTTCAGGCTGCGGGCTTCCTCCCCTTCAGGCTGCCAAGGCGGCAGGGCTTCCTCCCCTTCAGGCTGCGAAGGCGGCAGGGCTTCCTCCCCTTCAGGCTGCGAAGGCGGCAGGGCTTCCTCCCCTTCAGGTGGCCAAGGCGGGCGGGGCTTCCTCCCCCTTCAGGCCAAGGCGGCAGGACTCCTCCCCTTCAGGCCCCAAGGCGGCAGGGGCTTCCTCCCCTTCAGGCTCTATTATTCCTCCCCTTCAGGCTGCTTGGCGGCAGGGCTTCCTCCCCTTCAGGCTCTTAGGCTGCGGTGAGGCGGCAGGGACTCCCTCCCCTTCAGGCTCTCTTGGGCTCCTCCCCTTCTGGCAGCGGCGGCTCCTCCCCTTCTGGCAGCGGCTCCTCCCCTTCTGGCAGCGGCGGCTCCTCCCCTTCTGGCAGATTCCTTCTGGCTGCAACAGGGAAACCAGCAGGCATGTTCCCTCTGCTGGCGGTGGTGGAAGCGGAACCAGCAGGCATGCTCCCTCTGCTGGTGGTGGTGGTGGGAGCGACATGTCGTCCTCCCACGGAGGCGGAGGTGGCACCAGCAGGTATTCTCCCTCTGCTGGTGGTGGGAGCGACACGTCGTTCTCCCACGGCGGTGGAGGTGGAACCAGCAGGTATGCTCCCTCTGCTGGCGGAGGTGGGAGCGACTCACAGTCCTCCCATGGAGGCGGGAGGTGGCACCAGCAGGTATTCTCCCTCTGCTGGCGGAGGTGGGAGCGACTCACAGTCCTCCCAGGGCAGTGGAGATGGCACCAGCAGGTATGCTCCCTCTGCTGGCGGGAGGTGGGAGCGACTCACAGTCCTCCCACGGAAAGGTGGCACCAGCAGGTATTCTCCCTCTGCTGGCGGAGGTGGGAGAGACACCCAGTCCTCCCAGGGCGGTGGAGGTGGAACCAGCAGGTATGCTCCCTCTGCTGGCGGAGGTGGGGCGACTCACAGTCCTCCCCCCGGAGGTGGAGGTGTAACCAGCAGGAACTCTCCCTCTGCTGGCAGGTACCTGGGCTGTGGACCTTTGGCCTTCCCCTTCTTGGGCTGTGGACGCACCGACTCCCCCCTCTTGGGCTGCGGACCTTGACTCCCCCCCTCTTGGGCTGCGGACGACTCCCCCTCTTGGGCTGCGGACGCACCGACTCCCCCCTCTTGGGCGCAGGACGTTCGGGCTCCTCCCTCTTGGGCGCAGGACGTTCGGGCTCCTCCCTCTTGGGCGCAGGACGTTCGGGCTCCTCCCTCTTGGGCGCAGGACGTTCGGGCTCCTCCCTTCCAGGCGCAGGACGTTCGGGCTCCTCCCACTCCAGGTCCGTGTCTTGGAAGACCTCCAGGCAGTGGTGCTCCTCATGCCCGTACCTCATGCAGTTGGTGCACCACTCCTCTTCCCCTCGTTCCACTTTTCCTCTCTGCCTCCTCCTCCTCCTCACCTCTGTCTGTGTCCCCTCCTCCTGCCATATGGGGAAGGTGCCAGGGGAAATGTGCCATGGCTCCACACAGTTAAAACACCACTCCTCCCCCAACAGGCAGGTAAGGCAGACTTGCTGCGGCTGTTGCTGCTGCAGCGGCTGCTGTCTCCTCATCCTTCTTCTTCCTCCCATCTTTCTCTTCACTCCACACAATCAAAAAACGAAAAAAAATGAAAAAGATGTAGTACCCTCTTCTGCCTGCGTCCTGGAGGCGCTGCGATCCCACCGCTGCCACCACGTGTGGCAAGAATGGCTGAGTGGTCTGACGTCACGGCAGAAGAAGGGACAACCAAAAACAAAAGGTATGGTGCAGTGGCGCGGGCGCCGTTTTATTTAAAGAATCCAAAAAAATAAATAAAATATCCAAACAGAAAACACTTGCTCACAGAGCAAAATAAAACAAGTAAACAAAAATAAATCTCGAACACAAAATATATAAACAAAGGTCAGGCTGGGCAAATAGCTGTCACTGATCCTTTTACTTTTACTTTCGTTTTGTTTCTCTCCTCCCGTTCTCTCCTCTCACTCCAAACACCCACCACGAGTGCCGAGAGCTGCAGGCTTTTATTAACAGGTGACCATCTCCCGATTAGCAACAAATTAAATCACCTAATTACTTGGGAGATGGCCACCTTCTACCGCAGTTTTAATTATTACTCCTGGCAGAGGACGAGCACCGATCTCGCCTCTGCCAGGACACGTTTTAAAAAATAAACAAAACAATAACACGGCGCTACGCCGTCATAAATACAATAAATCATAATAAACGAAAACAATAATCTGCACAGGGGCGGAGGATGAACCCCGATCTAAAAATAAACAAAACAATGTACAGGGCTGCTCGCCCTGTTACAGGCCCCTGAA